>WNWK01011022.1:17500-66853 GCA_009830355.1 Cherax destructor | reverse complement strand
GAGGTGAGGAGATAGCTACCGGAACTATCAGAGAAGCTCACCTTGACCACATGAAGTATATTGATCATGTGCAAGCTGAAGCAGAGCTGGAATCGCGGCATTGCAAAGCCACAAGCAGACTCAAACTAGTGACAACCCGTCTAGTTCTTCACCCGCTATCCCTACGAATGATGACAGTCCTGTAAGGCTCCATACTTATGGCCTGAGACCCCGGACAGCAGTACATTTCTGTGACATTGACATACCTACTGACTTGTCCGACTCCTACGCTAGCTACGCTAATTGTTTGCTTGCAGAAATGGGGATTAATGCGCACACATTGTATAGTTAGTAAATAATGGAGTCAGGGTGGCCAACACCATGTAAATATGTAAAATTTATTCTTAGAGGGTACCCGTAGTATAATGAATTCCATGGAAATAATGTTATTGTATGTGCACCCAGTGTGTCTTGTAAAGCCTGTATAAAGGCAAGGGCAATATCGCCCTTTTGAGTTAAATGTCACACCTTAGGAAATGCTACTGTCAGTCATTGTTTGCAGATGTGAGGATGGTACAGCGCTCATGGATGTGCAGTCAAGTTGACGTCTGGCCCTGTGGACAACTTGTATATAGAAGACTCTAGTTCCTGTGTCAGCATTGGCTTGTTCTGTCCTCTGTCCAGCTGTACGGGCAGGCCGATTTTCTCTTCCCCGACTCACGTAGGGGGAGAGTTTTTTTTCGGCTTGCACCGGCAATTTCCTGTTGTAAATGTCAGGTGACCGGAAGCCAGTTCCCCCTGGGTAACCTTGCTTGCTTGTTTACACCTTCGTGCCCGCCAGTATTGTCGTGTCGAGACGACACGCGGTAGGTGGCCGAGCGGATGTAAACAGCCTACCCAGAGGCTGTTTCAAACTGCGCGGCACTATGGTGCTGCCCTCCATAGGCCTATCAAGGTCGGGCTGGTCAGCCATGCTTCTTTCTCACTCTGGCGGCCTACCTCACTGAACCAGGATCTACCCTTGCTGGCTCCCGGTCCTCTCACGCTCTGTTCGCGTGTTCACCTACACCTTGCCATTAATAAACTGAGTCTAGTCATCGGCCGTATCTCTGCACCTACGCTACCATTCTACTGCCCAAAGTAAGCAGCCAAGAAAATAGACTTAACACAATCATGACAAGTTACAAAGGTAATGAACTAGATCTGGTCACAATCATGACAAGTTACAAAGGTAATGAACTAGATCTGGTCACAATCATGACAAGTTACAAAGGTAATGAACTAGATCTGGTCACAATCATAACAAGTTACAAAGGTAATGAATCATAAAAACGTCCATTCAGTAGTGAGAGCATTCTGCTCACAACGGAAATGTCCCGGGTTCGCATCCTTACAAGGAATTGCTATGTAAATATATTTAGAAATTTCAATCCTCCTAGGAGGCATAGTGGTGTCCCATAGCTCGATCCTTAGCGCACTCACCTCACACACTGAGGTCCGGAGTTCGAATCCCCGGTACGGCTGGATAACATTAGGGACGTGTTTCCATAATACACCTGCTGTCCATGTTCACCCATCAGTATAAAATGGGTACCTGGGTGTTAGTGGACTGGTGTGGGTCGCATCCTGGGACAAAACTGACCTTATTTGCCTGAAATGCTCTGCATAACAAGCGGCTTTCTATATAGTAGTATGTCACTGATGTCAACTATGGTCTGTATACTAAAAAAAACTATTATGATAACTACAATGGAAATAAGTCACTTTGACTTTTTTGGGTGTTATTCTAGGTAATTTACACAATATATGATAATTGTACTTATGTTTACCTGTGCTTAAATAAACTTGCCCGTTACGTCTTATATATATAGCTTCGTGGCGTGAAGAAAATTATGTTCGGATTTTTAATCCGGTGAGTAAGTAATCCAGGATAGTGTTTCCTGACAAACCTTAACAAACAACCAACCCCGGAGGGTTAGCCACCCAGGATAACCCAAGAAAGTCAGTGCGTCATCGAGGACTGTCTGTCTTATTTCCATTGTGGTCCTTCAATCTTGTCCCCCAGGATGAGACCCACACAAGTCGACTAACACCCAGGTACCTACTTGCTTGCTAGGTGAACGGGACAGTAGGTGTAAGGAAACCCCCAATGTTTCCATCCTTGCCAGGGATCGAACCATGGACGTTCATTGTATGAGGCAAGACTGTTGCCCTAGGCTACGGAATGCTGCGCGTTTTATGTGCATTCGGTTTATTGTATATCCTAAGCAGTAATACTGAAATTTGCAGACCTGGAGAAAATACAGAGAACTTTCATGGTACATGAAAGTACAATAAAGCACCTAAATTACTGTGAACGGTTGAAGTCTCTCGACCTTTACTCCTTGGAACACAGGCGAGAAAGGTACATCATAATGTCGACCAACGTTCCTAACCTCCGCAAACATTATAGCAAATGGTCTGTTACAAAACTTGCAGTAGTAGTTATAAGTTGGTATAAGATTATGTCCAGGCTGCCCGTAACTTGCAGTACCAGTTATAAGTTGGTATAAGATTATGTCCAGGCTGCCCGTAACTTGCAGTACCAGTTATAAGTTGGTATAAGATTATGTCCAGGCTGCCCGGAAAGCTCTTCATAACCAGGGACTTTCTATAAAGTAAGTCAATGTCATCTTTTTTTTTTATGAATCTAGTGTAACCCAAATTTTGTTGGGAATCAAATATATCATTTAATGAGGTATCCATTTACTGCTGAGTGGAGAGGCATATCAGGTGCAAAGAAACATTTTTAACATCTTCACTCTTCCACGGATCCGTCTCCGGTCCCTCAGTGTGTGAGTTGAGGCAGCTACCAACTGAGCCAGCTGTGTAAGTCAGTAAGTCAATTCAGGTATGGGTAAACATTGGTACAAAGATCATGCCTAGTAACATGTGTAAAATAGGATAACCCAAAAAATCAGACAAAAAGTGACTTATTTCCATTGATGTACATTGTAATATTTTTTTTTACTTAATGCCTAGTTGTAAGACAGTGGAAATCAGTCATGATGGCAGAGGTACGTGGACACGCAGGGTCCAAATGAGAGGCCATAGGATTACAGTTAAACTAGAATTCATGAATGAATTCAATCTAATTAAGAGAAACGTGCTTTTGGGAATTAAACCCATCGTGGAGGATCACAGGAAGAAGTCTTGTTAAGTAGCAGTAGAAGATGTGGCCACATGTGGGCGTGGCCCACTAGTGGAAGTTGGCCAAACCATTAGGTGGAACAGAGACATTGTAGAGACATCTTCAATTTTCAACTGGAGCAGTGGAAGTAGTAGTTGATGTGAGCACACGTGGGCAGGCATGGCAGTAGGTCAGGCCTATATGAAGGGCCGCGGTTTAGCAATCAATTGGTAGAATCTTGTATTCTTTTATACCAAGATTCCAAGGTGCTGTCTTTAGATCAAAGTATGTAATACCGACAGGTTGATGTATAAGACACATGTGCAACACCTGCGTATCTTTACTGGGACACATTTCGCCCACCATGGGCTTCATCAGTCTGATACAGAGACAAGAGAAGATAGCGTTCTATAGTGGAGCCACTGGGAGAAATTGAATACTCAAGCAGCAGTATGAAATGCCTTTTATAAATGCCTTTTATAAATCAAAGATCACAATACCCAGGAATTCCCTTATTCACATTTGGGTTTTTATATATTCCACTGGATTAATTAAGATGATATCCCTCAACTAAGATCCCCTGAAGCCTGACAGGTAATTACTGATGTTATTTTGCCTACCAAAGTGGCTAGTTTATTGTGCATCTCATATCCATCCTGTGGAGGGTAGTACATGAGCATATGGATACACGAAAGGCCTACGAACGAGGCCCCAAAAGGGTTAACAGGTGTACATCTGGATTTATATCTACAGTTCACTTATCTGTTACAAGCAAATTTAGGAAATTTCCTTAATATATCAGGTATCTTATTTTTATTAGTAAGATATCTTAACATGTCACATAGGTTATTATACTGTCTGTCTCTATATTCCTCAATAAGTGGACAATTAAGCACATAGTGTTCAAGACAGACACCATAGGGCTGGCCACATACTTTGCATTTGGTTTGATCATCATCTGTGTGTCTCCCAAACTGCCAGAAAGACTTGTAACCAAGCCTAAGTCTGGCCACTACAGCATCAGTCAGTCTGTTCACATTGCAAGTTGCTTCGTAAATGCACTTATCTACGTTCATGTTATCATAGTGGGTTTTAGATCTACTCAAACTTCTAATTGCATTCCTATAACATTCATTTTCATTACTTCTCTCCTAATATTATTATTAATGCTAGGCACAGACATACCAAAGTTATATTCTACATTCTCCTTCTGGGTGCTCTTCTTGGCTAACATATCAACTTTATCATGAAAAAGTAATCCAATGTGTGATGGAATCCATAGCAATTGTACATTATTTTTTTTCATGGATTTTTGAGTATCTGTACCTGGCTTCTCCGATGAGCATGTTGTCAGAGTCATTATATGAGTCAAGAGCCTTCAGTGATGACATAAAATCAGTAATGATGATAGAGTCAAGCTCAGTGTCATAAGTTAACTTAAGTGCCATTAGGATGGCAAGCAATTCAGTTTGCAATGTAGATGCCCAGTTTTTAATTCTTATGCCTAACTCAACAAAGTTGTAATCGTTCTAACTAGGGAGGTGGCAACCAGAGAAGATGCAGCCCTGCCAGAAGACTCCTGTTTAGATCCATCAGTGTATATAACTTGTGATAAATTATTACTACCAGCTAGGCAAGAAATTTTACAGGTGATTTAAGGAAGGGGTTAATTGTAATGAGCTTCTTGGAAAGTGCTTGCAAGTATGTGATAGTAAATGAACAATCTTCCATGGAGGGGTGAAGTGCTCTGTTGATACAGTTCATGTAGGTTATAAAACGTAATATAACTGTATGTTTTTACAACCCATTTAGATCTATGCGCATTTACTTCTAGACATTTAGTAAGATTCATAGTGACAGTGTTAATCTCAATAATCCCAACACTGACACTAGAGGTACCATGTGTAGAGGTACTTCATAATTTACCGCTTTCTCTAGAATTTTATACATAACGCTAAACATACTAACAAACCTTACATCACAAGTACTCTTTTTCTTGTAAACAAGATTGACTCTGGCCACACTAACTCATCCAGTACTCCAGGTTCATAGATACATTTATTATATGAGCTGAAATACTACTATCAGGTCCACTTCTTATGGTCGGGTTCAACTAACTTAGTTCATTTAGAGAAGATACATAAGATACACCTGAGAGCTGAAAATTAATTAAGATGACGCTTTTATTACAGAGGTAAGTTTAAAATCCATTGAGATTGAAATTGTTTGATGCACTTTTCAGTGCATCAAGCAACTTCAACTGGTGCTTGTGTGTCTATCAACTACTAGAAAACGCGTCAGTGAGCGCTCGGAACTGTTTCCGAGTAAGGAGAACAAGAGGGTTCGAAGCAGTCATC
This sequence comes from Cherax destructor, assembly GCA_009830355.1. Classification (NCBI taxonomy): domain Eukaryota; kingdom Metazoa; phylum Arthropoda; class Malacostraca; order Decapoda; family Parastacidae; genus Cherax; species Cherax destructor. Next base: position 61,348 of record WNWK01011022.1, on the reverse strand, counting down.
TCGTCCACTATATTTAGCTTTGAAGAACAAGTCTGACCTCAGTGTAGAACGCTGGCCAGAAGTGGAGATGAAAAGAACAAAGCTCAAGATGAGAAAGAAGAACAGAAATGGGTAGGAAACTGCAAACACCTTTACTGTCCTCCAGGATGAATGCAAGACGACCAATGTCGTAACGATCAGGGACGACAATGCTGAAGAGAAAATCAAGGTGAGCAAATTATTGTTGTTGGAAACTCTTAGGTGAGATAAATGGATCTTGAAACCTGCTTTTGGGATGGACGCTTTTGTGGAAAGTTTGTGTTGAATCTAGAGTGACAGTGGCAATGAACTCTTCGTTTGCCTATTTAGTGGAGGTAGGGATATGCGAGAGCTAGAAGCAAGGAGCTGATACAAAGCTTCAAAAGTATTATTAAATATGGTACAGTAGTGATATGTGGCAGTTTACCTACAATGAAGATCGGTAACTAAAAATTATCTATGGCCATTTGAGTAAATAACCGACTTGGTTATTAGAGTGAGGATTTCTAGGTAAAGTTTATGTTAACTGTGGTATTTTTTTTCGATAACATTTATATGTTTGCAAGAGGTGAAATTCATCTTTTACGACAGGAAGTCTTAATAATTCACGTTAGGTGCTAAACCCATATGGGTCATTCAGCGCAAGAAGTGGTGGAGACTTGATCCTCAGTCTGCTGAGCGCGAGCCAGAAATCACAAAGGAACCAGTAATAAGTGGCATCCCACAAAGATCATTTATATGCCCGTTAATGTTCATAATTTACATTAATGATGGGGAATAAAATGCAACATTAGTAAATTCGCAGACAACACTAAAATAAACTGAGGACGACGCCATTAACTTCAGGAAGGTTTAAACAGCGGTAAAATACACTTATACGTAGTTCAAGCCACTCATAGTAAACGTGATATACCGTACACAAGTATGTTCTCTCTGAGGGACTGATCACCTCAGACTCCTTCTAATCTTCACCATTCTTCTTTGTATGGACTGATGAAGCCACTGTGTGGCGAAACGTTTCCAAAATCGCAACTTCTGCCTATTCTGCACGACATATATATAAATGATAAGGCTTCGGAGGCTTCTTACTTCATTTGCAATAATGTAAAGGGCACACAGGCAGTGTGTTTGTGCCCATGGCCCGGGAGGGCCATGCCCATGCGAGGGAGAGGAGAGTAAGGCCTGTTTACTCTAGGAAGGCCGCTGAGTGAGTGAGAGAGGGGCAGGTCTGAGCAGACTGAAGTGGGTATCAGGCCTATAGGTGGCAGCACGAGCATGTTGCGAAATATGAACTCAGCTGGCAGACAGCATAGGCTGTCTATGCAGACAGTAAAGGCTGTCTACATCGCTCAGCCACGCAACCATGGTCGACCCTGACCATGACTGGCAGTAAAAAATCTCGGTCTCTCTCTCGCAAGAACAGGGCACAGAACATACATACATATATATATATATATATATATATATATATATATATATATATATATATATATATATATATATATGTCGTGCCAAATAGGTAAAGAAATAGGTAAGAACTCGTTTAAAATTAAGTCCTTCCTAAAATTTTCTCTTATACGTTTAAAGATAATTTTTTTTTAATTTACGTTAATGTTAAAAATAATAATTTTGTACCAAAAGAACCTTAGAAAACTTACCTAACGATATTATAACATGCGCAATTTAATTTAGCCTAATCCAACTAAATATATTATAGATTAGTTTACAATAATTTAATAATAATCAAACACAATGAAATATTTTTTTTTTCGTTAAGTTCAGAATGATTTTTGCGACATTATGCATACACAAATTTTCGCTTGTCTTATTCGAGAAGATGAGGTTTCCTATTTAAGAAAAAATCGCAAGTTTTATTTTTTCGTCTCTCTCTCTCTTCTCTCTCTCTCTCTCTCTCTCATATATATATATATATATATATATATATATATATATATATATATATATATATATATATATATATATATATATATATATATATATATATATATATATATATATATATATATATACTATATGTATATACTAGTCGGGTCTCCCACCGAGGCAGGGTGACCCAAAAGAAAGAAAATCCCCAAAAGAAAGAAAATCCCCAAAAAGAAAATACTTTCATCATCATTCAACACTTTCACCTCACTCATACATAATCACTGTCTTTGCAGAGGCGCTCAGATACAACAGTTTAGAATAGTCCCTCCAAACTGTCACTATCCCAGACCCCTCCTTTAAAGTGCAGGCATTGTACTTCCCATTTCCAGGACTCAAGTCCGGCTAAATATATAATAACCGGTTTCTCTGAATCCCTTCACTAAATATTACCCTGCTCACACTCCAACAGCTCGTCAGGTTCCAAAAACCATTCGTCTCCATTCACTCCTATCTAACACGCTCACACACGCTTGCTGAAAGAGAGAGAGAGACAGACAGACAGACAGACACAGAGTAACTGCTTCTTTAACACAGTTAAGGTACGAACAGATGTATTCCTCGAGGAGCCAGGCCGAGGTTTGGCAGACAGTAACTGGACACCACCACCAGCCTTGAAAAACTGCACCCAGTTCCTCACTGAACGCTCACACACACACCAACATTCTCCACTATTTCTTTCGTCTGGTGCTCAGTTTTGTGAAGCCCTATGATTTGAGCTATAGTTTGAGGTGTTAAGTAAGTTTATTTAGGTACAGGTATACATAAATAATTACACAAATAATCAAACATAGTAACATATGTGTAAATTATTTAAGATAAACCAGAAAAGTCTGACAGGGACTTATTTCCGTTGGAGTTCTTGTTATATCTTATTTAAACGTTTAAAACAGCTAAGTAATTCATTTTTTGTGAAAATCAGTTACAATAACAAGAGATATACTAGGAATAAAGTAAACCGAGTTATTTTCATTAACACTGAAGAAAGGTTCAGCTTACAGTAATAGGTACATGAATGTTAGTTATACAAGAAATCATTCTCCTCGCTTCTGTAACTTCATTCATTAAGTACCTTTTAGCTCTCCTCCTGAACGGACTCATGCTAGAACAAGTTTTAACATGTGCAAACAGTCAGTTCCACTCCTTTTGATGCTTAACCACCTACTGTTGATACTTCGAAATTGTGTTCACTTCCCCTAGTTTTTTTTATATATTTTATTTAAAAACAGTACATACAAGTACATACAAGAAGAGATACATCAGGAACAAAATACGTATGTGTTAATATAATAATTATACTCTGTCATAATCCAACACGTCAGCAGGAAAGAAATTTGTCATTTCATATTCGATGTAAACCCGTTACATCATAAGCCGCAATTGCGGAAACAAAACATTCAAGACATTGATAAGTATAACAAAGCATAGTATTATGTCACTAACTACAAATTACAAACCAAGAACCCCCCCTACCCTCCCGGAGCTACCGGACAACATGATCATGTACTCTAGTAGCAGGAACCCCTCCAGCAGCTTCTCTGATGAAGATGCGATGCCAGAAGACACTCCCCACCGTGGGGAGCCACAGCAAGAGAGAAGAAGAAGTAGCCCCACCCGGGGGGCCCCAAGAAAGAAGACAGAAGAAAGAAGATGACCTACACCCTCTACCCAGGGGGCCAAGGCCGGGTCACCATTTGGAGAAGACCCGGGCCGGATGTACCGGCGAACCTACAAGAGAAGAAGATGCAGTTTCTCGACTTCTGGGACTCCCTGAAGGTGGCAGCTGCCCCTCCTTCCTCCCTGGTGTATTGGAGATAGGTATCAGCCAAGGTAGATGCACATGTGTAGTCCCACACCACTTGCCGTCTGTCCAGGCTTGAAGGGTGATACCATCTGGACGCTTTTGGCTGCCATCAGATCTGCATAGTTGGGGTGGCTCCCTTACTGCTGGGCATCCGGCTGTTGTGAGGCTCCTCTTGATAATATATATTTAACAAACTGCGGCAGGCCAGGATTCGACAACATGACATATTACCCTGCCTCAAGTGACAACACAACGTATGTGTCACCCTATCCACTACGCCATTGATCCTACAAACAACATGAGACTAGCGAACTAGTCTTGTTTTATGTTGCGAGGACATTCGTGGCAGTGGATGCTGAAGGATTAATTTCAGCCTCCTCCTGTTTGAATACCCACCTCAACAGTCTATATAGCAATGAAACCACGAAACAAGTGGTATTGAAACATTTACCAAACTTCGGCAGGCCAGGATTCGACCCCATGACACATTGTCCTGCCTCAAGAGATAAAACAACATACATGTCACCAAATCCATTGCGCCATCGATCCTACAAACAACATGAGACTAGCGAAATAGTCTTGTTTTATGTTGCGAGGACACTCGTGGCAGTGGATGCAGCTCCTCCCTGTCGCTCGACACTGTGATGGATGTAGGTGTCAGCCAGTGTCGACACACAGGTATAGTCCCATGCTAAGAGCTTGCCATTCTTCCAAGGATAGATATAATATATATAATATGGGGTACCACCTCTGGAACTGTGTTGGGGACCCTCATCCTCAGAAAAAGAATAAACTTGCTTCAGGAAAAACTCAAGGTTCTCCCTGAAACTGTTTGAATATTGTTTTCTCCTACCACCCCTATATTCTATATTCTGTGTAGACTTTATTTAAAGGCAAAATACATTGACAAAAAATATAATAGGGAGTAGAACAACATAGATACGGCATAATGCCGTGACAAAAATCAAAGGCCTTCCATACAAGGGGGTCTTTTTTCGTCAGTGCATTATGCTGGGTAGCAGCCATTAGCATGACATCACGGCCTGCCGCCACACTTCACAGTGACTTCTCATTGCTCACATGGCTGCCGTGGTGAGAAGAAGTGTTGCACTTTTGTCTCTCATCTGCCCCATCTTCTGTCCGGTGTTCCATTTGGTTTTAGGGCTATACTTGTTTGATTATGGGTAAAAGGAAGTCTTTAAAGGAAGGCAAGTGGACTGGGCGCGTTTTCTTACACCTGCTGCCTCTGTTCACCCTACATGCAGCAAATATGTGCTTGGGTGTTAATAGACTGTTGTGCATAGAGTGCAACAGAAGCAACACACACACAAAGAGGCAGTCTTGAGCTTCCCCAGCACTCGGGCTTCGGCCCAAAGCTGAGGTGTGGCTCGAGAAGGATACTGTAGTGTAATGAAGCAAATCAGCCCCTCAAGCATTACTTATGTAAGGTGTTATAAATATTCGTTGTGAAAATTTCATGACTGTCCTCATTGTGTATTTCTTGTCTATATCTTTACCTATTTACTATGTGCATAGTTCTGTAACTCAGGTGTAAGAAAATAAATGCAGTTTAATTAAAATATTACATAGGTAATGTCATCTACCAAAAATGCAGAACAAGGTAAATGTTTAATTGAGAAAGTACTATTAGCATTATTTATTATTATTACTATTATTATTATTATTATTATTATTATTATTATTATTATTATTATTATTATTATTATTGCATCTGTAAATGTTTTGAAAATATCATTATTACTGTAATAGCTGTAAATTAACTCAAGAAATGTATTAGAAGTGTGACCATCCACGCATTCTGCTGTTCTATTATTGTGGGTTCCAATATTTTTTGTCTCTAGAATTTTTGTTAATCTGTAATATAGTGCATAACATTCATTTTTTGTCTCTGATTATTTTTCTAGTATTAGTATTCATTGTAATAATTATTGTGAGTAGAAATAAGGTTTATAGAGGTGAGTTGACATCCTGTTGTAGTAGTGTTGTGAAGAGCTTGGTAGATGTATCTATAATTTCCTAACAAGTAGAACACAAAGAGTAGTAGTCAACAGAGTAAAGTCTGAGGCAGCTACTGTGAAAAGCTCTGTTCCACAAGGCACAGTACTCGCTCCCATCCTGTTCCTCATCCTTATATCGGACATAGACAGGGATATCAGCCACAGTGCCGTGTCTTCCTTTGCAGATGACACCCGAATCTGCATGACAGTGTCCACCACTGAAGACACTGCAAGACTCCAAGCAGACATCAACCAAATCTTTAAATGGGCTGCAGAAAACAATATGAAGTTCAATGATGAGAAATTTCAATTACTCCGATATGGAAATCGTGAGGAAATTAAAATCTCATCGGAGTATAAAACAAATTCCAACCACACAATAGAGCGAAAAACTAATGTCAAAGACCTGGGAGTGATCATGACAGAGGATCTCACCTTCAAGGACCAAAACACTGTGGCAATCACATCTGCCAGAAAAATGACAGAATGGATAATGAGAACTTTCAAAACCAGGGATGCCAAGCCCATGTTGACACTTTTCAGGTCGCTTGTTCTATCTAGGCTGGAATATTGCTGCACACTAACTGCAACTTTCAAGGCAGGTGAAATTGCTGACCTAGAAAATGTACAGAGAACCTTCACAGCACACATAACTGCAATAAACCACCTCAATTACTGGGAAGGCTTGAAGTTCCTAAACCTGTACTCCCTGGAATGCAGGCGAGAGAGATACATTATTATATACACTTGGAAAATCCTAGAGGGATTAGTACCAAACTTGCACACGAGTGTCACTCCCTACGAAAGCAAAAGACTCGGCAGGCGATGTAACATCCCCCCAATGGAAATCAGGAGTGCCACTAGCACGTTGAGAGACAACACAATAAGTGTCAGGGGGCCCAAGACTGTTCAACTGCGTCCCAGCATACATAAGGGGGATTACCAATAGACCCCTGGCTGACTTCAAGCAGGCACTGGACAGGCACCTAAAGTCGGTACCTGACCAGCCAGGCTGTGGTTCGTATGTTGGACTGCGTGCGGCCAGCAGTAACAGCCTGGTTGATCAGGCTCTGATCCAACATGAGGCCTGGTCACAGACCGGGACGCAGGGGCGTTGACCCCTGGAACTCTCTCCAGGTAAACTCCAGGTACAGGAGTTGGAGTTCTATTCAAAACAAGGGAGGGAACACGAGGAGGGGTTCCCATAACCACTCTCACACCTTTGTCAGCTTAAGCAGCCTTTTTCAACTTCTCATATTGATTATACTGGTGCTAGCAAGGTTTAGCAGCAACCAGGCACCCCCAAAAGAGATGCCTCCAAAGTAGGAGAAGTTTATGGGTTGGCGAAACGAGGCAGCCCAGAAGAGATGCTTAAGAGTTAGCAGGATCAAGCAGAGATACTGAGGAGAGGATATAGTGCTAGAGAGACCTTGAACACCCTAGCCCTGGAGGATCAGACCAGGCTGCTTGTAATCTGGGATTTGGAAGGTCTCAGTAGCAGCCCAAACAAGGAATGTATCAAGGCATTTAAACCTCAGTGTGGTAAAGCAATGGAGTTCCTTGGGAACTATGTATGGAGGTAGTTTTAACATCAGTAAGCCAGTCCTGCTATAATAATTAAGTATTTGCTGCTAGATTTTTTTTTCTTTGGTACCAACAATTTCAGATACCCTTGTAATGTGTTTATTAAATTGTAAGTGGTTTTATCTGGGTATGTTTTATTCCTCCTTTGAGCCACGTATATAAGGTCCATTAGTCTGAAGTTAAATTGAATAACATATGTCGATTATATTATTTCCTTGGGAGAGTCAAGCCCTGATAGGTGCCTACTGCTCCTCTTTCAGGCCATGCTACCCTCAGAGCCAGTACTTATCAGGACCCCTATCTTGTTATAACTATCCTGTATTATTTCTCACTGGGTTTTCTCCTGTTCTACCCCAAACTCCGTGTTTCCCTCTCTTCTCCTATGACTATCGCTACTTTTATCCCTCCCACTATTAAAAGAGCAGGTGGTGACAGCATACTTCCAAGAGAATAGACCGCTACCTTCTATTCTCTCATATTCTATTCTAGTAATGTTCCCTTGTTATTTGTCCTCTATATTCTCACTTTTTTTTTTTTTGTTTATTCTGAGTCTCTACCTGAGGGAACAAGCAATATGTCATCGTCTGGTGCTTTGTCGACCCCAGGGTGGGACTGGGGTGGAACCTGCCGCATTTCAGTAGTGCTTTCTGCCTTTGCACCTCCTGACATCGTCTGCTGCTATGCAGCTGCCACACCCTTCGAGCCCAGTGTGGGCGGGGTTTGTTGCAGCCCAAGGTGCCTAACTTCTTCCTCCGAGCCCCGTGGGGGAGGGGAATAGGGCTAGGCCTAGGGACAAGTGGTCCCAGAAGATGATGAGGTACTTTCACCTCCTCTCAGTGTCTGAGACACTGGTCTGAGACACTGGTCTGAGACACTGGTCTGAGACACTCCCATGACAGGGAGCCAAGGCCAGCCCACCTCTTGGAAGAGGCCCGGGCCGGGCGATTATACTGGCGAATCTACAAAGAAGAAAACACTGTTGATGAAGCATCTCAGAGGGTGTTAGTAAGAGATAAGATAGAATAGCGCTTGATTTTTAAATGAACTGTAGTAGGATAACAGGTCTTAGCCTATAAAACTGATGTGTAAGAAAAAACAAAAGCCATCCCGTTTATGACAATTCAGACGAGCCTAAACATTTCTAGAATATTTTCAAGTACTTTGTTCTCTCTTTTTAATTTTTTTGTAGAATGTCAGTATAATAATAATAATAATAATAATAATAATAATAATAATAATAATAATAATAATAATAATAATAATAATAATAATAATAATAATAATAATAATAATAATAATTATTATTATTATTATTATTATTATTATCGCCTTGCTCATGAGGTACATTTTGGATCTCTTCTTGAACTGGCTTATACTATGACAGGCTTTGACATGTGCAGGCAGTCTATTCCACTTTTTTATTGCTGAATGTGAAAATGTGTTTGAAGCCTGACCTGTGCAATACATAGTCAGTGGCCAGGCTTCAAAGACATTTTTCTATTCAGCAATAAAAGAGTGGAATAGACTGCCTGTACATGTCAAAGCCTGTTATAGCATGAGCCAGTTCAAGAAGAGAGCCTGGTACCTCATGAATAAGGTTACAGAAATGGAGGAGAGTGATTTCTTGTATGATAATAACTAATTTTATCTCTTCCCTGGTATATCTTCTTTTACTGTAACTGTTTTTACATACTTAAGATACTTACCTGTTTTTAACTTTTATATATAAATAATAATTATCACAAGGACCCCATTGGAAATAAGTCACTCTGTCAAGTTTACGTGTAGGATAAAGTTGAGTTAGTCATCCACAGTGCACACAATACTTTCACAAATAATTAGTTTTCTTTTGATAAAAGTAATAATCGTTTTCTTTCTCTTTTCGCAAGGGTAACTAAGATACTTTATATTCATTTAACAAGCGGTAGCCAATCAAAGAAGGTTCCTTGATGCTAGTGAGGGGCTCTTGATCTGGGGAATTGAATCCGTGCTCCATTTCCCTGAATTAAACCTGAATACCTTCCACACCCCTTCCCTACAGGCGCTGTATAATCCTACGAGTTTAGCGCTTCCCCCTTGATTATAATAATAATAATAATAATAATAATAGTTTATTTGGACATGATACAAAGAATTACAATTGGGCAGACTTAAAATTAACTTAAAACTAAATGGTAAGAATTTTAGTAAATAGTTTACAATATGAGTATAGTTGAGTATTTAAGCTATGAAATTTGAACATAATTTAGACATGACATTTTTGAAACATAGTTTTATACTTTTGTTTTATTTATAAAATTAATTAAATCAGATTAAACAAATTAAATCAGTAATTTGTGTTGCAATAACAAATTATATGGTCATTAGATGAGTTATAAGGAGCACAAGGGTACATAAGGATACATGAGGTATAAGTTTCAACATTTGTACTAGATTATATTTGATAAACTATTTTTCTTTGAGCAGGGTCGATCACCATGCCCAGCCCTTCTAGGGCAGGGTAGGTGCCAAGGCTGGAGCTTGCTACCATCTGCGGCTCGCAAGCCTGCCCTTCCCGTCAGCCTCCTTGGGGCGGGGAAGGTGGCAGACCAGAGGGGCCTAGCAACTATCTACCTACCTGTCTCATGCTTGTGGGCGAATATGGCTAGGCCTGGGACCAGTTGGTCCCACCGCTGAGGGGTACCCCCTCCCATGGGAGACTTAGGTCTCAGCTACTCCCACGCCAGGGAGCCGGAGCCGGGTCGCCATCTGGTAAAGACCCGGGCCGGGAGAATTCCCGGTGAATCAACACCTCCTCCTCCTCTTTGAGCAGGATCAATACTACTGTTAGTAGTTAGACTGTTGGGTTTAGTCCTGACTCTTTCTCTTCTACTTCGGTTCTTCCTCTCACCGGCTATTCTTCGTCTGTCCGCACACTCCCCTCGCCCCTAGTGGGTCCTTACCTGAGAGTCTGAACTGAACTGAACTTTGAGCATTGTCGATCACCATGCCCAGCCCTTCTAGGGCAGGGTAGGTGCCAAGGCTGGAGCTTGCTACCATCTGCGGCTCGTAAGCCTTCCCTTCCTGTTAGGGAAGGTGGCAGACCGCAGAGGCCTAGCATCTATCTACCTCCATGTCTCGTGCTGGTGGGGAATGTGGCTAGACCTTGGGCCAGTTGGTCCCGCCGATGAGGGGTATCCCCTCCCATAGGAGACATAGGTCTCTGACACTCCCACGCCAGGGAGCCGGAGCCGGGTCGCCATCTGGTAAAGACCCGGGCCGGGAGAATTCTCGGTGAATCAACACCTCCACCTACTCTTTGAGCAGATATTGTTGGGGTTTACCCCACAAACTGTTGGGTTTAGTCCTGACTCTTTCTCTTCCACTTTAGCTCTTCCTCTCACCGGCTATTCTTCGTCTGTCCCCACTTCCCCCTCGCCCCTAGTGAGTCCTTGAATGAATGAATTGAGCAGATGGTCGATCACCATGCCCAGCCCTTCTAGGGCAGGGTAGGTGCCAAGGCTGGAGCTTGCTACCATCTGCGGCTCGCAAGCCTGCCCTTCCAATCAGCCTCCTTGGGGCGGAGAAGGTGGCAGACCAGAGAGACCTAACATTTATCTACCTACCTGCCTCGTGCTGGTGGGGGAATGTGGCTAGGCCTGGGGCCAGTTGGTCCCTCCGCTGAGGGGTACCACCTCCCATGGGAGACATAGGTCTCTGCTACTCCCACGACAGGGAGCCGGAGCCGGGTCGCCATCTGGTAAAGACCCGGGCCAGGAGAATTCCCGGCGAATCAACACCTCCTCCTCCTCTTTGAGCAATTAAGTAAGGGGTTTTGAGGCTAAATGGTAAGAATTATAGTAGACAGTTTACAATATAAGTATAGTTGAGTATTTAAGCTATGAAATTTGAACATGACATTTTTGAAACATAATAGTTTTATAATTTTGGATCATTTACACTTTTATATGTCTACATAATAGAATTATTAAATCAGATTAAACAAATTAAATCAATAATTTGTTTTGCAATAACAGTTTATATGGTCATTAGATGAGTTACAAGGAGCACAAGGGTACATGAGGATGGATTTCTTTATATTAGGTGGTTTATACATTATAAGATATAACTTGCAATTTTGTAGGGATTTTTGAGGCTAGGGGAGTAACACAGTGAATAATGTTATTTTGAGGCAGTGTAAAGTTATTTAATAACTTTGTGGGTAATGTAAAGTAGTGGGTATTTATTTTTGAGCGAGTAGGTGGTTTTTTAGCAGAGTTTTGAATTGATGTACAGACCGGGTTTCTTTGGTAATCATAGGTAATAAATTCCAAATTTTTGAGCCTTTGATGTGCATTGCGTTTTTGCATAGTGTGAGGTGGACGCGGGGAACATGGAAGAGTGATCTGTGTCTTGTGTTATGGTCATGTGTCCTGTTAAGGTTGGTTAGGAGAATTTTGAGTTGTGGGTTAATATTTGAGTTTAGTGTTTTATGTATGTAATAGGCACTGTAAAAAGTATGGATGTATTGTATGGTGAGTAAGTTCAGACTTTTGAATATAGGCGGAGAATGTTGTCTAGAATGGGAATTTGTTATCAATCGAACTGCATAATAATAATAACAAGCGGTTGAAGATTTACTTGGGTTATTAATCGTAATGGATTCAAATGTAATAATTGGTACGGATAATAATGCTTATATAATAATGCAGCTCACACACTGAGGTCCGGAGATCGAATCTCCGGTACGGCTGGAAAACATTAGGGACGTGTTTCCATAAGACACCTGCTGTCCATGTTCAACCATCAGTAAAATGGGTTCCTGGGTGTTAGTGGGCTGGTGTGGGTCGCATCCTGGGACAAAACTGACCTAATTTGCCCGAAATGTTCTGCATAACAAGGGGCTTTTTATATAGTAGCGTGTTATTGATGCCAGCTAGGACTGTATACTTTGTACATGTACTTGTAGTAAATAAAGATATTATATTATTATTATTATTATTATTTTTTCAACAAGTCGGCCGTCTCCCACCGAGGCAGGGTGACTCATAAAGAAAGAAAATCCCCAAAAAGAAAATACTTTCATCATCATTCAACACTTTCACCTCATACATAATCACTGTCTTTGCAGAGGCGCTCAGATACGACAGCTGAGAATAAATCACAGGGAACCAACATATTCCCTATAACTTCCTTATATGATATAATAAGTTATATTAGGTGACTAAAAGCAAAAATGGAGAAGATGGAATACGAACTGGAGGGTTCGTGAATGTTTCTCTATTGTTGTAGTGTGTGTTTGTGATATTATCGGTCAGTTAAACCTACTATATAAGTGAAGAGGACAGACATCTATAAATGTCCAGCTAGAGAATGAATAGGAAGAATCTAGTGACTGGACAGAAAAGGCGATGCGGAAGCTGTGAATTAGACGCCATATTGTCTACTAAAGTGTGCACTTAAAGGACCCCAATGGAAATAAGTCACTTTGACTTCTTTTTGGGTTATCCTGGTTCTCTACACATATGCTGCTGTGTATGATAATCTATGTAACTGTATTTGTGTATACCTGAATAAACTTACACTCTTCAGTAATTTAAGTTCGCCTCTCAGTGCGCAGTACAAACCACACAGCACGTAAGGTTACTGACTAGCTTGTGCTACTAGGTCAGATGCAGTGCTCCTTCCTTAAGTGAATGTAACCTGACCTGGCTGGGTCGGGACATTGGCTTAAGCCGTTGGAGATTTGGACCTGCCTCGCATGGGCCAGTAGGCCTGCTGCAGTGTTCCTTCTTTCTTATGTTCTTATGTTCTTATATTGGCCAATTTTCAATGACATCTTACTGTGGGAGGCGTTCGGACATACCCCCAGTGTACTAAATTGGTAAGTGCAATAAATGATGTACTTAATATGAAATAATGGGATTAATAATTATTACCTAGTAGACAAAACAAGATATTTCAATAAGTAAAATCCACTTAAATTATTCATAATTATACAGTTCACTTAAAAGTCGGATTTTACTTATGAAAATTTTCATAATAAATATACAGGAACCATATGTTCCTAATCCAGGGTCCCAGAGCTAGATGGGGAGCTGAGACGATGGACAATGAAGGAGGGACAATATTCACAGCCCCAGTGTCTCTAAAATACCACAGTCTCAAGGATACATCAGCTTTAGTAAGTTACAATAGAGTGTTCTCCACTGAGTGTGGGTGGAAGGTAAGTTACAATGCAGTGTTCTCCACTGAGTGTGGGTGGAAGGTTAATTCGAGAGCGTGTTCTTGCGAAAATCCCCCCACAGTTATTGTACTTATGTGCACATGTACCTAAATAAACGTACTTGAAAGCATACCTGGAGTATACCCGGAGAGTGTTCTGGGGGTCAACTTCCAGTCCATGACCAGGCCTCGCGGTAGATCAGGGCCTGATCAATCAGGCTGTTACCGCTGGCAGCACGCAAACCAACGTACGATCCGCAGCTGGGTTGGTCTGTCCAGCTCCTTCTTGAAGACGTCCAGGGATCTAATGGTAATCCCCCATATGTATGATGGGAGGAAGTTGAACAGTCTGGGGCCCCTGACACTTATTGTGTTGTCTCCTAGCATACTCATGCCACCCCTGCTTTTCATTGGAGGGGGGGGGAAAGTGTTGCACCGCCTTCCAATTCTTTTCCTGTCGAAAGGAATGATTTCCGTGTGCAGATTTGGGGCTAGTCCCTCTAAGATTTTCCAAGTGTATATTATCATATATCTTTCTCGCCCGCATTCCAAAGAGTACAGATAAAGGACTTCAACTGTTCCTAGTAATTTAGGTGGTTTATTGTACTTATACCTGCAGTGAATGTTCTCTTTATATTCTCCAGGTCTGTATTTTCGCCTGCCTTGAAAGTGGTCGTGTTCAGCAATATTCCAGCCTAGAGAGAACAAGCGATTTGGAAAGAGTCATCATTGGCTTGGTATCCCTAGTTTTGAAGATTCTCATTATCCATCCTAACATTTTCCTAGCAGACATTATCGTGATCTTTGAAAGTGAGATTCGCCTATATTATCACTCCCAGGTCCTTCACATTAGTTTTTCACTCTATTGTGTAGGTAGAATTTATTTTATTCTCCTATCCAGTTTTTATTTCCTCGAGTTTTCCATAGTGGAGTAATTGAAGTTTGTGTTTATTGAACTTCATATTGTTCTATGAGGTCCATTTAAAGACTTGGTTAATGTCCGCTTGGAAATTTGCAGTGTCCTCAATGGATAACGCTGTCATGCAAATTCTGGTATCGTCAGCAAAGGAGGACACGGAGCTGTGGCTTACATCTCTGTCTATCTCAGATATGAGGATGAGGAAAAGGATGGGAGAGAGAACTGTACCTTGTGGAACAGAGCTTTTCACTGTAGCCGCCTCAGACTTCACTCTGTTTACTATTACTCTTTGTGTTCTGTTTGTTGGGAAGTTAGATATCCATCTACCAACTTTTCCTGTTATTTCTTTATCACTCATTTTGTGCGCTATTACACCATGATCACATGTGTCAAAGGCTTTTGCAAAGTCTGTGTATACTACATCTGCATTTTGTTTGTCCTTCGGTGCATCCAAGACCATGTCATAGTTGCCCAGTAGTTGTGAGGCAGGACCGATCTTGCTTCTCAGAACCTTTCAAGGATTTTTATGATGTAGGATGTTGTGCTATCGGTCTGTAATTCTTTGCAGTTGCTGTACTGCCACTTTGTGGAGTGGGGCAATGTCTTTTTTTTAGTGACTGTGGGATGACCCTTGTGCCCATGCTCCCTCTCCATAGAATATTTAAGGTACGTGAAAGGGGTTTCTGGCAGTTCTTAATGAACATGGAGTTCCATGAGTCTGGTCATGGGCAGAATGTCATTTATTGCTTTTTCAAAGTCTAGTGGTATAAGGATTATATCAGATATTCTTGAATTAGCCAAATTTTGAGTTTCAGTCATAAAAAAAAAATTAGATTGTCGACCCTTAGTCTGATTAACGGTTCGCTAAACCTTGAGTCATACTGGGAGGAGGTCCAATACTGGATGTGGTTTTTGCCCTAGATTTGGCGAAATATTTTTTTTTTCACTTTTATTTATAGTTTTAAGTTCGTCCTGTGTTTCTTGGCACCTGTTGATTTCTTAAGATTCAATTTAATATTTTCCATTTTTTCTGACCAGTGCTTACTTCCATATTTCAGATATACTGGCCCCTTTGAGCAGCTCTCTGATTCTTCGCCTTCGCCTGTAGAGGGATCATCTCTCTCTCGCTAATTTACATCTTCTCTTCTTATTTCTTAGAATAAGATATTCGAGGCTGAGGTTGGAAAATATATTAGAAATTTAAATCTAGCTGGAAGTCAAATTCTAGCCAAAATTTCAGTGAATAAGAAAACCCCACAAACCTCTAGAAATATGCTAGTGTTGGGTAAAAAAAAAAACTGCTCAATGCAACGTAAATTATAAAGTTTTTAAAAAATCTATAAAACTGTTAAAATTGAAGTAGCAGTCGACGTACGTCAGAATCTTTCGTAGACGAGGGGACGCAGGGACTTACCCTCCCTTACCAAGGCAAGACTTCCCTGAAAGATATTAACAGTGGACGATGCTACGACACTTGTCCAACGGGGAGCCAACACCAGGTCACCTTATGGACAAGACCCGGGCTCGGACTACTTAAAGAATGCATTTAATCTTATTAAGAGAGAGACATGGTTTTGAGAGCCATTTGAAACTAAGTAATAAAGTATGACTGGCGAAAATATGTAAATAATTAGATAATAAAATATTACAAGGAGCCCAGAGGAAATAAGTCACGTTGACTTTTTTGGGGGGTCATCCTAGGGAATTTAATCATATATTACTATGTATGATAATTGTACTTATGTGTACCTGTGACTAAATAAACTAACTTACTAAATCTTAATAACACAATTGGAATCAGCGTCGGGAACGTAAGACGAATGAGCAACACCTGGGTACGATAACAGAGATATCTTTCAACCACCAGAAGCCATTTATAGTAGAGTCAGTGGTAGCAGTCCAGCGAAACAGCTGTAGCAGATGTGGTCACGTGTAGATCAGACCCGTTTGCTGGGCCAATATAAGTCTAATAGTGAAGCCAATGGAAAAAACTGAAGGTTGAACGAGTGGCTCCAACTACAGTCCATAAATTGAATCCGTCGCTTTACCGTCTAGGTTCACCCAGGCTTCTAATAGGAAGGATCCGGAACTAATACTTACCGTATTATATTCCGTCAGACGCACCAACTGAAACCCAACTGAACTCCTTCCTTCAGCCCAGGAGCTTTAACAGATCTATTCCCGACTCCCTTAAGGTCACATCGTCTATGGACTCAAAAAAATTAGGTTAAAAAAATAATTTGTAAAAAACAACTGTCAATGAATAAACAGAAAGGTGGACGAGTTCGAACAGCGGTCCATAAATTGGCAGTGCGACGCTGTACAGGAGTATTAGCTCTGGATCTTTACTATTAGGAGCCCAGGTTAACCTAGATGCTGGAGCGTCGGACTCAATTTATGAACTATGGTTCAAGCCACTTGTCCGCCCTTCTGTTTATTCACTGTTTCCAGAAGCAGACCTCATGGGTACACCTGCCTGGACTCTTTATTTCCCCTGCAACATTGCAACCTCCTGAAAAAGTGTTGGCTGCAACACAAAAGGCCTAGAGTTATTCAATTCTCCCCTGAGGTTGTTGTGCATCTTTTATTGATTGTTCCCGATATTTTAACATGTCTCCCAACAAGTCGCCAAGACCCTTATATTACTCGCCCGTCAATGCTCTTCTCGGTAGTATTTTTTATGACACTTGATCCAATTATATTTCACTCATCTATGAACCTGCTTGATATAGGTCACCTTCTCTAAGTTTTGAAAATCAATGGGTTGGTTATTATCTCTCACATGAATAAACAGAGCATTGGACTCTTGTCCATTTCTAATGCTATATTTATGTTGTTGTAATTTTATTTCAAAGCTTTTTCCAGTTTGACCATAATTGTACAATATATTTATGGCAGTTTTAAAAGATTTGTCAGTAAAGTTTTTTGGGTATTTTAGATCACTTGCAATTTAATTTTTTTTTTTTTTAATTTCTTTATCTGTGAACTCTGAACTATAATTGTGCAGAGCTCTCAAAAAACATGTATGAAAATACAGAAAGTTTATCTCTGTCATGATGTGAAGAACAATAGTTCACATAAGTGTAATTATTTGTTGGTTTTCTATATTTTTTTGTTTAAAATCTTGGTTCCCCTTAATAATTAAAACATTTAAAAGAGTCAATGAGTTATTTCATTCAAACTCAACAGTAGACTTTATGGATGGAGAAAGACTATTTAATTCAAGTAAGAAATGGTTTATATCAATATTTTTGGGTCATTAAGCATAAAACATCATCCCCAGTTCTGTAGAATTTTGATTTATGAGGAAGAATTCTGTTAGGCAGTCTAGATTAAAAATAATTCATGTTGGTGAGAGGATTTCCCATTGTCATACGGTCAAACTGGAAAAAGCCCTAAACTAAGACTACGACAACATAAACATTAGAACTGGACAAGAGACTAATGCTCTGTTTATTCATATGAGAAATTTCAACCACCCAATTAATTTTCAAAATCCTGAGAGACATGTATCCAGCAGGTCAATCGTTGAGAGGAATAGAACTGAATCAAGTTTCATAAAAAATAGTACTGATCTAAATGTGAATATAAGTTGAG
Source organism: Cherax destructor (assembly GCA_009830355.1). Lineage (NCBI taxonomy): Eukaryota > Metazoa > Arthropoda > Malacostraca > Decapoda > Parastacidae > Cherax > Cherax destructor. Next base: position 43,260 of record WNWK01011022.1, on the reverse strand, counting down.
GGTTATATAAACTAGATTTATTTATAGTAAATAAAATTTATGTGGAATTTAAATTATGCTTGACATATCACTGATAAAATTTTTACATGACATGTGACCTGACCAAAATCCTCACTACACTCCCACGCTCATGTTGGGTCGTGTGTGAGGTCATATGAGAGGTCATATTTTAGCCTTATAAATCTTTCATCGTCCTATTTTTTTACTCTTCCTAGATAATGTGAGAAATCACGAAATCACTTGGGGACTTCACTATATATATATATATATATATATATATATATATATATATATATATATATATATATATATATATTATATATATATATATATATATATATATATATATATATATATATATATTATATATATATATATATTATATATATATATATATATATATATATATATAATATATATATATATATATATATATATATATATATATATGTCGTGCCGATTAGGTAAAACTTGCGATTTTGGCTTAAATAGCAACGCTCACCTTGCCATATAAGACAAGTGAAAATTTGTGTATGCAATAATTTCACCAAAATCATTCTGAACACAACGAAAAAAATATATTTCATTGTGTTTGTTTATTATTAAATTAATGTTAACGTATCTAAAATATATTTAGTTGGGTTAGGCTAAATTAAATTGCGCTTGTTATAATAAGGTTAGGTAGGTTTTCAAAGTTTCTCTTGGTACAAAATTATAAATTCTTACATTAACATAAATGAAAAAAATATATCTTTAAACGTATAAAAGAAAATTTTAGAAAGGACTTAATTTTAGATGAGTTCTTGCTAATTGACCAGTTTTACCTAATCGGCACGACATATAAAAAAATATATATATATATATATATATATATATATATATATATATATATATATATATATATATATATATATATATATATGGTGTATTTGCAGCAGTGAATTGGCAGACTGATTCGGATACCACGGTCTTGTGTGCCATAGATCCGAGAGAAAGATTGCAAGGCATTGAAGAGGTTAATAACATCATCAAGAAGAGCCTCACAACAGCCTGATGCCCAGCATTAAGGGAGCCACCCCAACTATCCAGATCTGATGGTATCACCCTTCAAGCCTGGACAGACGGGAGCAGGTGGTGTGGGACTACACATGTGCATCCACTTTGGCTGATACCTATCTCCAATACACCAGGGAGGAAGGGGGAGGCAGCTACCAGCTTCAGGAAGTCCTAAAAGTCTAGAAAATACGGTGAACTTGCCCATCATTATATGTTTGTTCCCATAGGCTAAGCGACCATTGGCCCATGAGGAAAGAGTTCATCTAAGTTCCTTCAGGAGCTAGGTAAAAGACTCATCAGGGTAAGCATGGATCCAAGGGCGGCTAGTTTTCTATTCCAGCGACTCAGCGTAGCTGTATCCTGGGTACGCGACCCAGCTCTAAGGAGCTGGAGAAGATTTTTTCATTGTAATTTGTAATAATCACTTAGCAATATATATTTGAAATGTATCCCTCAAACCTCATGTACTGTATATGCCATCTTTATACCAACAATGTATCTTTAAATTCTTTATATATATGTATTAAAATCTTTGATTAGATTAATAAATGCAACTTGAAGATGTGACAAGAAAAATACTGTCCCTGCTCATTGATGCCACACCTGAAGGCACTGACTGGATAGGCATCTTCTCCCACGGTTTATACGTGACCGCTACAACTTTTCTTCATGAAAGGCTTTAATCTCTCTAGTCTTGAATCTGAACATCACACACTGGATTTGAGCTGCGGAGGTGCGAGCGAGAGGCCCATCTTGCCTTGTCTGGGACAGGGACTGACGGGTCAAGAGTGAAGGTGAAGTGATGCATGACCGATGAGAATAACAGAAACGTTTCCATCCTGGCCAGAGATTCTCCTAAACACGATCGATTTCCTGGGGAACACAAGCAGTGTGAAGGATACATGGAGGATGAAGTAATATATTACAAATACAAGAACAACATATACAACAAATACACATGAAACATTGTGATAATATGTTTTTTCATCAAGAAGTCTGTAACTCTGCCGAACTCTATTTATAAAAGAAAATATATTCTTAGTGGGTTCCCAGTCTATATATAAATTGAGGCTTCAGTGTTCAACATTGTTACACGATATAATGAGGTTACTTATTTCCAGCACAATTCAAGAAACAATTGATGTCTACAATGAATACAAGACTGTCCTACTAGTTGCTAGTAATAATATTTTCTAAAGAAAAGCGTCTTTACCTTTGCGGAAGGGAATGAGGCGCTCGCCCATGCGCAGTGAGCCGTACGGGTTGATGAAACGCTCTGGGCGAAAGGTTTCCGGGTCATAAGAACATAAGAAAGAAGGAACACTGCAGCAGGCCTACTGGCCCATGCGAGGCAGGTCCAAGTCTTCAACCGGCTTAAGCCAATGCCCCGACCCAGCCAGGTCAGGTTACATTCACTTAAGGAAGGAGCACGGCATCTGATCTAGTAGCACAAGCTAGTCAGGACCAACTCACACCCACCCGCACCCCACCTGGAGTTAACCCTCTCCAGGTAAACTCCAGGTAGTCAGGTCACTTCCACTTAAGGCATCTGACCTAGTAGCACAAGCTAGTCAGGTCCAACTCACACCCACCCACACACACTCATGTATTTATCTAACCTATTTTTAAAACTACACAACGTCCCAGCCTCTATGACGGTACTCGAGAGTTTGTTCCACTCATCCACAACTCTATTACCAAACCAGTGCTTTCCTATATCCTTCCTGTCTTGGCTGGATATTTTCAGCACGCTATTTACATCCCCTTTATTTATTCCTGTTTTCCATTTATACACCTCAGTCATATCCCCCCTAATTCTACGCCTTTCTAGAGAGTGCAGATTCAAGGCCCTCAGTCTATCCTCATAGGGAAGATTTCTGATACATGGGATCAACTTTGTCATCCTCCTCTGTACGTTTTCCAGAACATTTATATCCATTCTGTAATACGATGACCAGAACTGTGCAGCATAATCTAAATAAGGCCTAACCAAAGATATATAGAGTTGAAGAACAACCTGAGGACTTCTATTATTTTTACTTCTAGATATGAAGCCAAGGATTCTGTTAGCTTTATTGCGAACACTTATGCACTGTTGTCTTGGTTTCAAATTACTACTAACCAGAACTCCTAAATCCTTCTCGCAATCACAAGTATTAAGATCTACATTATTCAGTTTAATGTGGCATTGTTATTGTATGCCAAACATTTAGAACTTTGCATTTGTCTACATTAAACTGCATCTGCCACTTCTCCGACCACTGCATCAGTCTATTCAAATCATCCTGGAGTGCTCTAATGTCCTCATTAGAATGAATTGAACGGCCTATTTTGGTGTCATCAGCAAATTTGCTTATGTTGCTATTTATTCCCTCATCTATGTAGTTTATGTAAATTGTAAACAACAGGGGCCCCAAAACTGACCCCTGTGGAACACCGCTTGAGACGTGCCCCCATTCTGATTTCTCTCCATTTATGCAAACTCTCTGCCGCCTATTTGTCAACCATGCCTCTACCCATGAAAAAATTTCTCCTCCTATTCCGTGTGCCTTAAGTTTCCTCAGTAGCCTATGATGTGGAACTTTATCGAAAGCCTTACTGAAGTCCATATACACAATATCATATTCATTACCATGATCTACCTCCTCAAATACCTTAGTGAAAAAAGTTAGTAAATTCGTAAGACAGGAATTCCCCTTAGTAAAACCGTGTTGAGATTCATTAATCAATTTATGCTTTTCAAGATGGCTACGAATTGCCTCGGCAATTATTGATTCCATAAATTTACCAACTATGGAGGTAAGGCTTATTGGTCTTTAGCTAAGGACCTGTCACCTGCCTTGTAAACAGGTATTACATTTGCCCTTTTCCACTTGTCCGGCACTATGCCAGTTTGTAGTGATATATTGAAAAGATTTGCCAAAGGTTTGCTAAGTTCCTCTTTACATTCCTTTAAAACTCTTGCAAACAGTTCATCAGGGCCTGGGGATTTGTTAGGTTTTAATTTCTCTATTTGTCTGAGGACCATGTCACTAGTTACCCCAATCGAGCATAGTCTATTATCTTCCTGTTCAACATAATTTATTATTTCTGGAATTCCGCTAGTATCTTAAGAACATAAGAACATAAGAAAGAGGGAACACTGCAGCAGGCCTACTGGCCCATGCGAGGCAGGTCCAAGTCTCCCACCGGCTTAAGCCAATGCCCCGACCCATCCAGGTCAGGTTACATTCACTTAAGGAAGGAGCACGGCATCTGACCTAGTAGCACAAGCTAGTCAGAACCAACTCACACCCACCCGCACCCACTCATATATTTATCTAGCCTATTTTTAAAACTACACAACGTTTTAGCCTTTATAACTGTACTCGGGAGTTTGTTCCACTCATCGACAACTCTATTACCAAACCAATGCTTTCCTATATCCTTCCTGAATCTTAATTTATCCAACTTAAAGCCATTGCTGCGAGTCCTGTCAATACTAGATATTTTTAGCACGCTATTTACATCCCCTTTATTTATTCCTGTTTTCCATTTATACACCTCAATCATATCCCCCCTAATTCTACGCCTTTCTAGAGAGTGCAGATTCAGGGCCCTCAGTCTATCCTCATAGGCAAGATTTCTGATACGTGGGATCAACTTAGTCATCCTCCTTTGTACGTTTTCCAGAGCATTTATATCCATTCTGTAATACGGTCACCAAAACTGTGCAGCATAATCTAGATGAGGCCTAACCAAGGATATATAGAGTTGAAGAACAACCTGAGGACTCCTATTATTTATGCTTCTTGATATGAAGCCAAGGATTCTGTTCGCTTTATTGCGAACACTTATGCACTGCTGTCTTGGTTTTAGATTACTGCTAACCAGAACTCCTAAATCCTTTTCGCAATCAGTAGTATTAAGATCTACATTATTTAGTTTATATGTGGCATGGTTATTGTCCTGTCCAATATTTAGAACTTTGCATTTATCTATATTAAACCGCAACTGCCACTTCTCCGACCACTGCATCAGTCTATTCAAATCTTCCTGGAGTGATCTAATAATGTCCTCATTTGAATGAATTGGACGGCCTATTTTGCTGTCATCGGCAAACTTGCTTATGTCGCTATTTATTCCCTCATCTATGTCGTTTATGTAGATTGTGAACAACAGGGGGCCCAATACTGACCCCTGTGGAACACCGCTTGTGACGCTTCCCCACTCTGATTTCTCCCCATTTATGCAAACTCTCTGCTGCCTATTTGTCAACCATGCCTCTATCCAGGAAAAAATTTCTCCTCCTATTCCGTGTGCCTTAATTTTCCTCAATAGTCTCTGATGTGGGACTCTATCAAAAGCCTTACTGAAGTCCATATACACAATATCATATTCATTACCATGATCTACCTCCTCAAACACCTTAGTGAAAAAAGTTATTAAATTTGTAAGGCAGGAACGCCCTTTTGTAAAACCGTGCTGAGATTCGTTGATTAATTTATGCTTTTCAAGATGGCTGCGAATTGCCTCGGCAATTATTGATTCCATAAATTTTCCCACTATGGAGGTAAGGCTTATTGGTCTATAGTTCGAAGCTAAGGACCTGTCACCTTGCCATTTTTCCACTTATCTGGCACCATGCCAGTTTGCAGTGATATGTTGAAAAGATTAGCCAACGGTTTGCTAAGCTCCTCTTTACATTCCTTTAGAACCCTTGCTTACAGTTCATCAGGGCCTGGGAATTTGTTAGGTTTTAATTTATCTATTTGTCTAAGGACCATGTCACTTGTGACCCTAATCGTGCATAGTTTACTATCGTCCTGTTCTACATAATTTATTATTTCTGGAATATCGCTAGTATCTTCCTGTGTAAAAACTGAGAGGAAGTAAGTGTTAAAAATTCTACACATTTCCTTATCACTGACGGTGAGCTGACCTGAGTAACTTTTGAGTGGACCTATCTTGTCCCTAATCTTACTTCTGTATACCTGAAAAAATCCTTTTGGGTTAGTCTTCGATTCTCTTGCAACTTTAACCTCATAGTCTCTTTTTGCTTTTCTTATTCCCTTTTTATTTCTCTCTTTTAAATGAATATATTGATTACTTAATTGCCCTCTCCTCTTTTGATTTGCCTATATATGCCTCTCTTTTGACCAATGAGATGTTTTAATCTATTGTTCATCCATTTAGGATCATTTTTGTTTGATCTGATTTCCCTATTAGGAACATAAGTTGTCTGAGCAGCTAGAACTAGTCTCTGGAAAACGTCATATTGGCAATCACCACCTACCTGACCCACTGTCAGGTCATTCCAGTTCAACCTACCCAGGTAATTTTTCAGTCCTATGAAATCAGCCAGGCGGAAGTCAGGGACAGAGACTTGATTGCCATTATTAGGGTAATTCCATGATATATTAAAACTGAGTGATTTGTGATCACTTTCCCCAAGCTCATCATTAACCTCAAGATTATTAATTAGCGATTCCCTGCTGGCAAGAACCAAGTCTTCCTGAGTAAAAACTGAGAGGAAGTAAGTATTGAAAATTTCACACATATCCTTATCACTGTCCGTGATCTGTCCTGAGTTACTCTTAAGTGGGCCTATCTTGTCCCTAATCTTACTTCTGTATACCTGAAAGAACCCTTTTGGGTTAGTCTTCGAATCCCTTGCGACCTTAGCCTCATAATCCCTTTTTGCTTTTCTTATTCCTTTTTTTTTATTTATCTCTTTAATTGAAAATATTGATTTCTTATCTGTTCATTCCCTCTTTTGATACGCCTATATATGCCTCTCTTTTGACCAATGAGATGTTTTAATCTATTGTTCATCCATTTAGGATCATTTTTATTAGATCTAATTTCCCTACTCGGAACAAAAGTTGTCTGGGCAGCTAGAACTCCAGTACTCTGGATCAACGTGGACACTGTAGAGGTTGTTAAGCACCACTGTCCCGGCTGAGATCCTGTGACCCTGTGTGTGGTCATAATGACAACAAATTTGAAGATAGATCAGTGCATCATCCATTACCTCTTCACAATGCTGTCATTATTGCCAAAGATCATTATAGGGAAAAGTGAAGACGCCGGAGAAAGTGCTTTCACTTTGTCCTGCTGGATCAAGTATGGTGACTGGAGCAGACTGAGAGTACTGTGGTACAGAGTACTGTAAATTGTAGAATAATAAGAGTACTGAGAGGCCAAATGAAGTCTCTCAGGGGTATTGTGAGGAAAGTAGAGGCAGATTTATTCATCATCAGTGTTTGATATAATGTAATTAGGAGTGAACGCAAGGTAGAAGACCTTTTATCGTTGAACATGAAAGAAAAAGTGAGGTACTTACCTGCAAGTTGATGTCTGTGAGGGCTTTATGAGGTACAGTTATTGTTGATGAACACCTAAAGGGGGACGTCTCCATCAGTGTTGCAACCGTGTACACCAGACTGTAACCGTGTACACCAGACTGTAACCGTGTACACCAGACTGTAACCGTGTACACCAGACTGTAACCGTGTACACCAGACTGTAACCGTGTACACCAGATTGGAGGCTTGAAGTAGTGCATAAATTTATTTTTGCAATGTGACAGCAACTCAAAAACCCACTCGTGGAACATTTTCTAGCTAAGGGAGGTCGGAAGTTGAATTTTATATATAGTGATGGTCGGAGTTGTGCACTTACATAAGAACATAAGAACATAAGAAAGGAGGAACACTGCAGCAGGCCTGTTGGCCCATACTAGGCAGGTCCTTCACAATCCGTCCCACCAACAGAACATTTGCTCAACCCAATTTTCAATGCTACCCAAGAAACAAGCTTTGACAATTCTACCCACTCATGCGCGAGTCCCACTCAAATCCAACCCCTCTCACTCATGAATTTATCCAACCTAAATTTGAAACTACCCAAGGTCCTAGCTTCAATAACCCTACTAGGCAGACTGTTCCACTCATCAACTACCCTATTTCCAAACCAATACTTTCCTATATCCTTTCTAAATCTAAACTTATCTAACTTGAATCCATTATTGCGGGTTCTCTCTTGGAGAGATATCCTCAAGACCTTATTTATATCCCCTTTGTTAATACCCATTTTCCACTTGTATACCTCGATCATGTCTCCCTCATTCTACGTCTTACAAGTGAATGTAATTTTAGGTCTTCAATCTTTCTTCGTAAGGAAGATTTCTAATGCTATGTATTAATTTAGTCATTCTACGCTGAATGTTTTCTAACGAATTTATGTCCATTCTGTAATATGGAGACCAGAACTGAGCTGCGTAATCTAGGTGAGGCCTTACTAATGATGTATAAAGCTGTAATATAACCTCTGGACTTCTGTTGCTAACACTTCTTGATATAAATCCCAGTAATCTATTTGCCTTATTACGTACGCTTAGGCATTGCTGTCTTGGTTTAAGGTTGCTGCTTACCATCACCCCCAAGTCCTTCTCGCAATCTGTATGGCTAAGTTCTACGTTATTTAACTTATAAGTGCTTGGGTTATGGACACTCCCGAGCTTCAGAACCTTGCATTTATCTACATTGAACTGCATCTGCCACTTTTCTGACCACGAATTAAGTTTGTCTAAATCTTCCTGAAGTTCTATGACATCTATGTTTGAATCAATTATCCTACCTATCTTCGTGTCGTCGGCGAATTTGCTCATATCACTAGTAATTCCCTCATCAAGGTCATTGATATATATTATAAATAACAATGGGCCTAAGACTGATCCCTGTGGAACACCACTTGTTACAAGTCCCCATTCGGATTTAACCCCATTTATGCACACTCTCTGCTTCCTATTGGTGAGCCATGACTCGATCCATGACAGCACTTTTCCCCCAATGCCATGAGCTGCCACTTTCTTTAACAGTCTCTGGTGCGGTACTCTATCAAAAGCCTTACTAAAGTCTAAATAAACAATATCGAATTCTTTATCGTGATCAACAGCCTCAAAAGCTTTACTGAAGAAGGTTAATAAGATGATTTCTCCAACAATACACTTACATAATGGCCACCACAGTGATTCTTCAACCAGATTCTAGTAATCGTGGCACCACAGAAGAAAGCATATGGTGCCAGCAACCCTCCACATCAGTAAATACTTATTAAAAGTTAAGAAACTTCAGCACAGTATGACCTTGTAATTTGTGGACAACCCTATAACTATGGTATTAGGAACTACTTATTTATCCTCCGGGATTTTCGTTGATATTCTCCTCTCTGAACCCCCTTAGAGGTATAGGTATGCAAACAGTACTCTAGACGACTAGTAGTTCAAGTAATCTGTTAGGATCGGCAGGTTGCCACATAATTTAGATGCGAATAGCATCGGAAAAATAAACACATAAGCAGTATAATGTGATCCTTTATTGACAATGTTTCTCCTACGCAGTGGGTTTTATCGAGTCACAGACAGATCTGTCTGTGACTTGATAAAGCCCACTGCGTGGGCGAAACGTTGTCAATAAAGGATCACATTATACTTCTTATGTGTTTATTTTTCCATTGTGTCGGTATTTTATACCATTTATTTTCCAGCGAATAGCATCACAAGGTAATTGAACCAATGCTTCTTAAGAACATAAGAACATAAGAAAGGAGGAACACTGCAGCAGGCCTGTTGGCCCATACTAGGCAGGTCCTTCACAATCCATCCCACTAACAGAATATTTGCTCAACCCAATTTTCAATGCTACCCAAGAAATAAGCTTTGACAATTCTACCCACTCATGCGCGAGTCCCACTCATATCCAACCCCTCTCACTCATGACAGTAGTAACACTACGGTGTCATGGCTGGTTGTGGCACGCTGATTGTACCATTAAATACGGTACCGAATTAGTGATAAGATAAAGCATTGTTATGTGATAATGGAAAGGTAATGGAAAGAACCACATGAAAAGTTGTAAGATAATGGTCACATTAGCATCACACAGCAGTAGCAAGATGTTTCATCTCATTGTAATGGTATAACAGTAGCATTGTAATTGTATAATAGTAGCATTGTAATTGTATAATAGTAGCATTGTAATGGTATAATAGTAGCATTGTAATGGTATAATAGTAGCATAGTAATGGTATAATAGTAGCATTGTAATTGTATAATAGTAGCATTGTAATGGTATAATAGTAGCATTGTAATGGTATAATAGTAGCATTGTAATAGTATAATAGTAGCATTGTAATGGTATAATAGTAGCATTGTTTTGGTATAACAGTAGCATTGTAATGGTATAATAGTAGCATTGTAATGGTATAATAGTAGCATTGTAATGGTATAATAGTAGCATTGTAATGGTATAATAGCATAGTAATGGTATAATAGTAGCATTGTAATGGTATAATAGTAACATTGTAATAGTATAACAGTAGCATTGTAATGGTATAATAGTAGCATTGTAATGGTATAACAGTAGCATTGTAATGGTATAATAGTAGCATTAATGGTATAATAGTAACATAGTAGTAAAAGTAGTAATGGTATAATAGTAGCATTGTAATGGTATAATAGTAGCATTGTAATGGTATAATAGTAGCATAGTAATGGTATAATAGTAGCATTGTAATGGTATAATAGTAGCATTGTAATGGTATAATAGTAGCATTGTAATGGTATAATAGTAGCATTGTAATGGTATAATAGTAGCATAGTAATGGTATAATAGTAGCATTGTAATGGTATAATAGTAGCATTGTAATGGTATAATAGTAGCATTGTAATGGTATAATAGTAGCATAGTAATGGTATAATAGTAGCATTGTAATGGTATAATAGTAGCATTGTAATGGTATAATAGTAGCATTGTAATGGTATAATAGTAGCATTGTAATGGTATAATAGTATCATTGTAATGGTATAATAGTACCATAGTAATGGATAATAGTAGCATTGTAATGGTATAATATAGCATTGTATGGTATAATAGAGCTAATGGATAATAGTAGCATAGTAATGGTATAATAGTAGCATTGTAATGGTATAATAGTAGCATTGTAATGGTATAATAGTAGCATTGTAATGGTATAATAGTAGCATTGTAATGGTATAATAGTAGCATTGTAATGGTATAATAGTAGCATTGTAATGGTATAATAGTAGCATCACTTGATAGTTGCAAGATATTTACAGCCTTCCATGGTAGTGATCTCATAATGATTCATTACTTGGGGTGATAATTTTGAATGACTATTTAATGGTATGACAATGACAGCATTACAGACTGAGCTCAGGTGCCCCGGACCTCCATCACTAGCGCACTCAGCTCACACACTGAGGTCCGGGAATCGATCCCCCGGTACTGCTGGCAAATATTAGGACATGTTTCCATAAGACACCTGTTGTCCCTGTTCACCTGTCAGTAAAATGGGTACCTGCGTGTTAGGCGACTGGTGTGGGTCGCATCCTGGGACAAAATTGACCTAATTTGCGGGAAATGCTCTGCATAACAAGCGGCTTTCTATATAGTAGTATGTCACTGATGTCAGCTAGGCCTGTATACCTTGTACATGTAGAAATAAAGATTTATTATTATTATTATTATTATTATTATTATTATTATTATTATTACTATTATTATTATTATTGTTATTGTTATTGTTATTATTATTATTATTATTATTATTATTGTTATTGTTATTATTATTATTATTATTATTATTATTATTATTATTATTATTATTATTATTATTATTATTATAGGGGAAAGATAACGGAAGGGTCATGTGTTGGTCTGCCTAATAGATTTGGTGCTGTAGTGAAGTATAACGTGATGTAACTTCTGAGATCATAATGATGTGCAGTATGAGATGATAAAGCTTCTAATATCATAATTACCTGGAGTTTACCTGGAGAGGCTTTCGGGGGTCAACGCCCCCGCTGCTCGGGCTGAGACCAGACCTCATTGTGAATCAGGGTCTGATCAACCAGGGTGTTACTGCTGGCCGCACACAAACTGATGTACGAACCACAGCCCGGTTGGTCAGGTACTGACCAGTTCCTTCTTGAAGGCAGCCATGGGTCTATTGGTAATCATCATTATGTATGCTGGGAGGCAGTTGAACAGTCTTGGTCCCCGGACACTTATTGTGTTGTCTCACAATGTACTCGTTTCGCCCATGTTTTTCATCGGGAAAATGTTGCATCTCCTGTTGAGTCTTTTGCTTTCATAGGGAGTGATTTTCGTGTGCAGGTTTGATACCAATCCCTCCAGGACCTTCCAAGTGTATATTATCATGTATCTCTCTCGCCTGCGTTCCAGGGAATACAGATCAAGAACCTTCAACCGTTCCCAGGAATTTAGGTGCCTTATAGTACTTATGTGTGCCGTGAAAGCTTCTGAGATCGTAATGAAATGCAGTATGAGATGATGAAGCTTCTGAGATCATAATGAGGTGTGGGTGACGGAGGCAGGACTGCGGCTGTGCAGGAGGGGTAGGGGGGAGCAGCCGAGGTTGGGTGTCGAGCTCAGCTGAGCTGGCAGTAAGCGCGCGACTCTGACAGTGGTTGTGTTACGCCGCCTGGACCCACTGCTTCCTTATACCTATCGTGCCGCCGCCATCCCTCGACACCCTCTGCTCTGTAATGCGAGATGAGGAGCGGAGGCGGCGTTTTCCCGGCCGCGCTGCTTCTCGGCCTCCTGCTGCAGTATGCACTAGGTCAGTCCCTCACACTCATACTCTCTGCCTCAGGCACAGAGGAAAATGAGGCAGCAATTTCCCGGTTAACATCCATCACTCGTGAGGGGACGACAAATTTGGTCCAATGATTTGGTCTCGTTCGTCGTAGTTTTCTGACATATTGGTAGGTGTTCCAAGACGTCATTTGTGTGCCAAGAAATGGCACTCCAGTGAGACGGAGCCGCTCAAGTGGGTAGAACTGAAAATGTTTTTTTTTAAAAAGGAGAGAGCAAGAGAGGTGAAGGGAGAGAGAGGTGCGCGTGCGTGAGACATCACAGTATATCTCTTGTTCAGATATGCTCCTGATCCAACTATACACACACCACCATTATTCCTCATGCTACAAAAAGTGCCGAAAACAAAACAGGTCTTGTGTTAATCATGTATGAGATGATAGGAGTGTGTTGTGTGGGGGGCAGTTGTAAGGTGCCACGTCTGGCCTTACCTCGGGAGTGTCTGGAGGAAACGTATGGATGATCCTTCTTTCCCACTCCATTCCTTGAGAAGTAAACAAGGACTGCTATAAACGTTAATATTTCTTGCTTCATCAGTGGTTCTTCTGTCCTCTTGTTTGTTGACACTTCTTTCAACCACCCCATCTTTCTCTTCGCTGTATTACTGTCTGTATGGGCCAGTAGGCCTTCTGCAGTGTTCCTCCATTCTTATGTTCTTGTGTCTTCTCATGTCATCAACACTAATCGATTCATAAACTGGTGGGTCGATTTAAATCTCGTTAGTATATTAAGCACACACACACACACACACACACACACACACACACACACACACATACTGAAAGAACAAACCTAGAGTGCTTGTTAGAGTTTTTTATTTCCCCTTCAAAGTTCTAGTGCGAGACAACCTCTATGGAACATGCAACAAGAAGGAAAATAATGAATAAATAAAAAAGCCAGCTAGAGAAACGTGCTCCAGAAATCCACACGGGATGGCGACCGCATCAACATCAACAACAACAGCAGCAACAACAACAAGAGCCAAGCAAGAACCCGCTGGTATTGATTCTCCGGGAAGGAACTTGCTGATCAAACGCATAAATAAAACGTTTGTGTGTAGCCTAATGTTGGTGATGATGGTGATGATGATGATGATGGTGATGATGTCTTAAGCCGGTGGGGGTGTAGAGGGGGACCGATCATAATTATGGGGGATCGCAATGGTGATGCCAGGAACTGGAGATGGAAGGATGATAGTGATGACAGAAAGAAAATATAATCACCTTGATGATAGGAACATGGGATAATAATGGTAATGACAATGTCATGAGTAAAAGTAGTGATGATACGAACAGGTGATTACTTGAACTGATGATAACTGGAATTGGTAATGATAGAAGCTAGTAACAGTGATGACAGACTCAGACGATGACAGGAACTAGAGATGATGATGGTAATAACACTCTGACGATTGACAGTAACTAGTGATGATGATGGTGATGACAGACTCAGACGATAACAGGGACCAGTGATGGCAATGACAAGAATTGGGGTGATGAGGGGAACTGGTTGTGTTGGTGATGATGGTGGTGATGGTGGAGAGAGTAATGAAAAGGGCACTGATTGGTATGGGAAGATATATATTTTTATTATTTATCATAAGTGACTATACCAGAAGTGTTATACTACCCAATCCTCCATGATAATTGCGTAGTGATGATAAAAGCTCTAGCTCTGTCCCCCCTGTCCTATTCCATCTCACAGGCTGGGTTTCATACATAGTGTTGAAATTTATCACCCTGAACCGGGAGACTTAATTAGGGCAGGGAGGATATGGTCACTTATTCTATCAAATGTTAAGCTGCTACGGGAGCTTCAAAGGTTTCGATCCAGCAGAACTGGAGTTACTATTACTTAGGAATTATCATCTCTCAGCTCATAAGAAAGGAGGAGCACTGTAGCAGGCCTACTGGCCCGTACTAGGAACGTCTTTTTCAAACCCAGACCCAACCCATTTTCAATGATACCCAAGGAATAAACTTTGATTACCCTATTAACTCAAGTTGTAAAAGTCCCACTCAAATCCAACCCCTCTCATTCACGGTGCCCCGTGGCCTGGTGGCAAATGTTCTCGCTTCACATGTTGAGGATCCAGGTTCGATTCCCGGAGAAGGGGTGGAAATATCGGACGTGTTTCCTTACACCGGTTGTCTATGTTCACCCATCAGTAAAATGGGTACCTGAGTGTTAGTGGACTGGCGTGGGTCGCATCCTGGGACAAAACTGACCTAATTTGCCCGAAATACTCAGCATAACAAGGGACTTTCTATACAATAGTATGTCATTGATGTCAGCTAGGCCTGTATACCCTGTACATGTACTTGCAGTAAATAAATATATTATTATCTAGCCTACATGATCCAGCATTCATTGACAACTGGGACCACTTCTATGGTCGAAATGACATGTATGCCAGGGATGGGGATCACTTATCCAGAGAAGGTGTGGATTTTCTCGCTAGCTCAGGTGAGGATGTTGTTAGGGCTTTATAAACTAGGATTAGTTAGAGGTATGGGTTTAGGAATGGAAAATAATGAGTGTCGAAATATTGTTTTAGGCTTTGATATCATAAATCTTAACAATAAGTAATCGAGTAACACAAGGTAATGATAGTAACAGAAATTGTTTAAAACAAAAGCTGAATATGAAAAAGGTTCATAACAAAATACATATTAATGAATTTTATACTAACTGTCGAAGCGCCAGAAATAAAATTAATGAATTACGTTTGGTAGCATGTGCTGGGAACTTTGATGTCATTGCAATAACTGAAACATGGTATAATTTAAAGAGTCGGGATATGATTGCTGAGAGTCATATTCAAGGGTTGTTCCATGTGGATAGATATGACGGGAAACCGGGTGGAGTTGCATTATATGTACGTGAAAATATAAATTGCTGCATAAAAATAGATGGATCAGTAACAGAATCTGTTTGGGTAGAGTTTCTAGAAGGTCAAGAGAAACTAATTCTAGGTGTAATATACCGACCTCCAGGCTTGGATCACGATAGAGGGAGACTTCTTTGGGACGATATTGTTAGGGCTTCTAGACACAATAACGTAGTGATAGTAGGAGATTTTAACTTAGTCAAATTGACTGGACTTCTTTGACCGGTAATCTGGAGTCCAGTGACTTTATGGAAGTAGTTCAGGACTGTTTTCTGAAGCAGTGTGTGACGGAGCCTACCAGAGGTAATAATTTGCTCGACCTAGTCTTGTCAAATAAAGAAACTCTTGTAAATAATCTGGAGATCACTGAAGAGCTTGGAGCTAGTGATCACAAATCCATTACCTTTAATATTACATGGGAGTACGAGAATAGGGATAATACGGTAAAAGTTCCTGATTTTCGTTCTGCCGATTATATTGGACTTAGGGAACACCTGTCTAATCTCGACTGGGGTAATCTAGCTAATGAGTTTACTGACAATGATCATACGATTACGATGACTGCGTTTATGATTTTTTTCTTAATAATGTACAACGTGCACAGAGTATATATATATTCCCCAGAAAGAAATTAGGTCTAATAATAACGATCCCAAATGGGTTAACAGGAGGCTAAAACATCTATTAGGGGAGAAAAGAGGAATTTATAGGCGCATCAAAAGAGGAGAGGTTAACCTTATTGACCAATATGTTCAGTTTAAAAGAGAAGTAAAAAAGGGGATTAGAAAGGCTAAACGTGACTATGAAATTAGAGTTGCTAATGAATCAATGTTGCATGCAAAGATTACGTCACCTTATTCGGAGCAAAAGGGTTCTTACAAAAGTATAGGACGAAGGTGAGGGAAAAAGTAGGACCTCTGAAAAATGAGATTCCAGAAATTAACAATTATTCAGTTCCTGAAGAATTCAAATTAACTAATATTACTGTCACGAGGGACATGGTTATCAAATAGATAGATAAACTGAAACAAAATAAGTCCCTGGGACCCGACGAGTTGTTTTCCAGGGTACTTAAAGAATGCATTAACGAGTGTGTTTAATGCATCCATCCTAACTGGTGTTGTGCCAGAGATGTGGAAGATAGTTAATGTAGTTCCTATATTCAAATCAGGGGATAAGTCCATTCCATCAAATTACCGTCCAATCAGCCTGACGTCTATAGTAGGCAAATTATTAGAAACAATTATAGCTGATATTATTAGAAGTCATCTTGAATAGCATAATTTGATTAATGAATGTCAGCATGGGTTCACGAGAGGCCGTTCCTGCCTGACAAATTTACTGACGTTCTTCAATAAAACATTTGAGGCAGTAGACAATGATAAAGAATATGATATTGTTTATTTGGATTTTAGTGAAGCCTTCGATAGAGTACCTCACAAGAGACTCTTAAGAAAGGTGGCAGCTCATGGTATAGGAGGTAAAGTTCTAGCATGGATAGAGGCATGGCTTACCAATAGAAAGCAGAGAGTTTCCATTAATGGGGTCAAATCTGAATGGGGATTAGTCACTAGTGGCGTTCCACAAGGATCAGTTTTAAGCCCATTGTTGTTCATAATTTACATAAATGACCTTGATGAAGGAATTACAAGTGACATGAGTAAATTTGCTGATGATACAAAAATAGGCCGTATAATTCATTCTGATGAGGATACCAGTGAACTCCAGGAGGATTTGGACAAATTAATGTCTTGGTCTGAAAAGTGGCAGATGAAGTTCAATGTGGACAAGTGTTAAGTATTAGTCCTAGGTAATGAAAATAACCCTCGATGTTATAAACAAGGTGAAATAGAGCTTGATCATACAGAATGTGAAAAAGACTTGGGAGTCATGGTGAGCAGAAATCTAAAGCCAAGACAACATTTCTAGTGAGGCCTCATTTGGATTATGCAGCTCAGTTTTGGTCTCCTTACTACAGGATGGATATAGATTCATTGGAGAACATACAGAGAAGAATGACTAAAATTATTTATTGTCTAGTGTACTCTCTGTGGACTGAACCAAGATGGCCTCCATTGAGCAACTTTACCAGCAGCTTAAGAAGGAATTGAGGGTAGCGAAGCTCAAGATACAGCGATTGACGGTGGAAAACAAGAGGATTCGAATTAGTCCTCCTGTTGTGAGTCCTCAGGTCAAGAAGGAAACGTGGGCAGTGGCCGGACAACATGGATCAAAGTTGAAGATCAAGAGGACGAATGAAGAGGTAGAAACAATGAAGAAGAGACTGCTGTGGAAACTTTGAGCTTTTTCTCTGTGCTACCAGACGAATGTGAGTCGACTACTGGGAACGTCACAATGAAGAACAACAAGGAAGACGAATGTGAATCGACCACCCATAATCTTCCAACAAAGATAATTGTTAACGACACAGTAAAGCCAGCCAGTGAAGACATCCCAGCGAAGACCATCTCTACTAAGACCGTCGAGAACGTCATGCACTCTGCCAGTCGAGGAGGCAGAGGATGTGTTATCCTGGGGCTGGGATGGAGGATATTGTTAGCCGTCTGGACGACATCATGAGAGGTAATGGGAGGAATCCTATTATCTGTCTCAGTGCTGGAGGCAACGATGTTGGCAGACGTAGGAGTGAGGACCTGACTATCAGGTATAGGTCAGCAATAGACATAATTAGGAAGAAGGGTGAGAACCCTGTCTTATGTGGTATTTTACCAAGGAGAGGAGTTGGAAATGAATGGTTGTCCAGGGCAATTAGTGTCAATTGCTGGCTGGACAAATACTGTAAGGAAAATGCAGTAACATTCATTGACAACTGGGACCTCTTCTATGGCAGAAATGACATGCATGCCAGGGATGGGGTTCACTTATCTAGGTCTGGGGTGGGGGCACTGGCAACTGCAGGGAGGAAGCTGTTAGGGCTTTAAACTAGAAAAAGTTAGTGGTATGAGTTTTGGGGGAAAACAGTGATGTCCCAGTGTATTAATATTATGAGTTCTAGGGGAACTAGTAATAGGCAGAATAAGGTGGATATTGGAAAGCCAGTGGCACTAGGTGACAAGGACAGTAATAGGTATAGTGGAAAAACAGAAATGAGCAGGAAGGGTAAAGAGAAAGGAGGGTCTTTAAACATATATTATACTAATAGTTGTAGTGCTAGGAATAAGATGGATGAATTGAGATTAGTTGCTAGTGCGGGTAACATTGATTTTTTTTGCCATAACTTAGACGGTTTAATTAAAAAAATCGGGACATGTCAGCTGAATGTCACATTCAGGGTTCTAAATTGTTCCAAGTAGATAGAAGTATCGGCAAGGGGGGTGGGGTGGCAATGTATGTCTGAGATCGCTTGAACTCTTGCATAAAAACAGGTATAAAGTCTGAAATAACACACAGAGTCTGTCTGGATAGAATTTTCAGAGGGGCATGAAAAATTATATTTGGAGTGATATACCGTCCCCCAAACTTAGATAGGGGCCAAGGGAGACTACTATGGGAGGAAATTGTTAAGGCCACAAGGCATGATAATGTAGTAATTCTAGGGGACTTTAACTTTAGTCAGATTGATTGGAATTTCTTGACTGGGAATTTAGAATCTAACGACTTCTTAGTAGTTCAGGATTGTTTTTTGAAGCAGTTTGTGACAGAAACTACAAGAGAAAATAACCTGCTTGACTTGGTTCTGGCAAACAAAGAAACCCTTCTTAATAATTTAAAAATTACAGAGGAACTCGGCACAAGCGACCAGCATTGATTGGAAGTATGATAGTAGGGATAATTCAGTTACAGTCCCAGATTTTTGCTTAGCAGATTACAATGGGCTTAGAGAACACTTATCATCTGTGGACTGGGGTAACGTAGAGAGCTATCAATATGACTGCTTTCTTAACACTATACATGCTGCCCAAAGAACATTTATCCCATATAAAGAAATTAGATCGAATAGAAATGACCCAAAATGGATGAATAATAGGCTCAAATATCTTGTAGGGCAGAAAATGAATTTATAGGCGCATCAAAAGAGGTGAGGGTCATCTTATAAATCAGTATATTGACACTAAGAGGGATGTTAAAAAGGGGATAAGGAAAGCTAAACAGGACTATGAAATTAAAGTTGCTAGTGATTCGAAAACTAACCTAAAAGATTTTTTCCAGGTTTATAGAACAAAAGTTAGGGATAAGATAGGTCCCCTTAAAAATAACTCTGGGCATCTTACTGACAAGGAGAATGAAATGTGCTCTATTTTTAATAATTATTTTCTCTCGGTTTTCACTCAAGAAGACACTAATAATATCCCAATAATTAGGGTATTTACTGGGCCTGAAAAAGATATATTATGTAATATCACAGTCACTAGCGAAATGGTTATCAAACAGATAGACCGATTGAAGCAAAATAAATCCCTGGGCCCTGATGAACTTTTTTCAAGGGTTTTAAAGAGTGCAAAATGGAACTTTGTGAACCATTGACTAATATTTTTAATATATCTCTTCAAACAGGTGTAGTGTCTGATATGTGGAAGATGGCCAATATAATTCCTATTTTTAAAGTTGTTACCGTCAAATTACCACCCAATAAGCCTGACCTCAATTGTAGGTAAATTACTAGTCAACTATAGCTGATATCATAAGAATCCATCTTGATAAACATAATTCAATGATACCCAGCATGGATTCACGAGGGGCCATTCCTGCCTAACTAATTTATTAACCTTCTTCAGTAAAGCTTTTGAGGCTGTTGATCACGATAGGGAATTCGATATTGTTTATTTAGACTTTAGTAAGGCTTTTGATAGAGTACCGCACCAGAGACTGTTAAAGAAAGTGGCAGCTCATGGCACTGGGGAAAAAGTGCTGTCATGGCCCACGAACAGGAAGCAGAGAGTGTGCATAAATGGGCGAAACATTGCCAAAATAAAATGTCACATTAGTTGCACTTGTGTCCTTTTACTTTACATATTGTCAGTAATTCTACCAACATTAGACATGTTGGTCCCAAGTATCGGACGTTGCTGGCGAGTTTTGCATCCTGAAGGGAGTTACTGTGTACTGATGACGACCTGGAATTATGTAGGCAGAGATTTCCTTCGCCTTATCTGTCAAAGGTACCTGATAGTAACCTTTCAGGAGGTCTAACTTAGACACAAGTTAGGCCTTCTTACCCACGAAGTCGATTACATCATCCAAACGTGGCAGAGGGTAAGCATCTGGAATAGTGATCTCATTCACCTTACGGTAGTCTGTACACATCCCTTGGGATTTTGCCTGAGTTATGGCTAACATCGGAGAAGAATTAGACACTATATGTTCTTAACACTGTCGAATTTGGAATGCTATTACCTAGTAATAACACAGCATCTTTCATAAGAAATCCGTCAGAAACACCTACAGTCAAATATCCAGTGTAATATTTACTCTGCACGTATATTCTATGTAACGGGACAGAAAATACTGCTCCTCCAAATGCTTCTAAAAGAACTGATGAGTGCAATGAAGTTTGTTCAGAGAGGGGAAATACTCTCTCTCTTATATGGAAGCAATATGTCCCAGTATCCCTAAATGTTCTTACTTCCGTTCTTACTTCTCTTGAAGGAAGATATGGCAAGTACTGTAGTATGGGGCCATGCCACACTCCACTTCTTTCTGATTTATTTCAATAGGGAGATTAGTAAGTCTCCCTAATGATTGGGGTTTAGCTGGGCAGTTAGATCGCTAATGGCCGGGTTTATGGCAAAAATTATCAGGTTACCTCTTGTTTTCCTTTTGCTCCCTGCTGATTTTGTGGTTGGCGCCAGTCTGTGTACTGACGTCACTGTTCACCGTGTTCAGCATGAGTTTGATGTCGCTCATCAGGTTGACTGTGAGGTGGATATCGTGGCTCACCAGGTGACTTGGTTGGTTGGCGTCGTCATTCACCTTCGTCCTGCCACTTCGTCCTCCATTCAGGAACTCTTCTCTGACAATCTCTACCTATGCTAGGCTGTTTGGAAGAAAGATGATACCACTAGGACAAGGAACAGTTAGTCTCATAACTGTCAGTCAACCTGGCTGCTTCCAATGCAGCGGTCAACGAATGATCCTCCAGAAAGACTCTAACCTCTGGTCCAGCAGATTCCAGGAGGTTATCCACCAAAAGCAACTGGGTGAGATCAGAAAAATTTGTGATACCACTGGCTTTGTACCATTTGGTGAATGCCTTCAACTGCTGCCTTACAAAGTCTACATAAGACTGACCCCAGCTGTCGTTTGCCTAGTTTGAATTCCCTCCCGTACTTGGCGGGAATACACTGATAAGCCCCAAGACCGTTGTTTTTACCACCTGATAGTTGACAAATTCGTCATTAATCAACACAGATGTAAATTCCTGTGCCTTACTATACAATGATGTATGCACCAATGCTGTATGCACCAATGCTGCCCAATGCACCAATGCTGCCCAATGCACCTCAGGCCATCTTAATGCTCGAGCCTGGTTTTCAAATGCCTCGAAAAACTGTTCAGGCTCGGCTTCAACAAACGAGGAACTAGCTGTACTGCCTTTTGCACACTAAAATCATCTACAGTCTGCTTGAATTGCCTCCTCTCCTTCTCTCTATCAAACTCCTCCCTAGCATATGCTCGCTGCTCCCTGGTTGTTTCAAGACTGAGTTTGGCTAACTCAAGCGCCAATGAAGTGGATTCGCCCTGAGACAAACCCGATGCACCTGCTTCACACTGCTGGTCTGCTTGCTCTGGTGTTGTCCCTCCCACATTACAAGGAATCTAAGTGATGATCTGCGATTAACAGCTCCTGTAGCCGGAGATACAGCCATAGTTGCTTCAGCTCTCATCTTTGTACGAATAATGTCACGAAGCTGCAGAGCTGCGCAGTAGTGAGAGTCTGTTGATACTCAATACCAATAGAACGAGCAATTCGCCAGCAATGCTGTAGAGATAGTTTGGGTAGATTTAGTAGTATGTATTCAGACACCAGTCGCCGAAATCGTGTAGGTGGCATTAACCCCAACTTAACACGCTATTTGCAATATACGCAACAAGCAGCAATGCACAATACGACTGCAGGATACACACACACAATAGCAAGGCTGACATGCAGTAATGAAAGTGATTGCAAGACTGACACAAAATAACGAAAGCGATGGCAAGGCTAATAAGCAATGCTGTGCAATAGCAAGGCTATCTGAACGATACTAAGACCAGCTCCAGCTCCCGGACAGAGCTTCCCATATTACGAACACAGGTTATAAATGGCCTGCTGACCTGGTCGTAATGGGTTTGGAGCGAAAATAAACATAGAAGTATTATTTAACTTATATTTTCCTTCACCTATTATATATCTTATGTACACTTACATACACTATGTACATGGAGTTGAAATATAAGTGTACCACACAGTGACAAAAGGCAAAGACAAAAGCCAGAGAGAAAGAGATAGATCTGTGCTTCAACCGGCTAGAAGAAGGTCTGGCAAGGGCTGACTGTGAGTGATATTACGTCACCTCAGCACTTGGCAGGGCCACTTGTGATTGGTTAATGAACCGAGGTACTGATTTAATGATGGGGCCCCTAAATATCGTTAAACCCTTAGCACCCGGTTCACTGGTTGGGAGGCAGCCTATATGGAAGTGTGTCCATATGCAGAATAAAATGTAACATACTTTTTGTATGCCACACTCTCACTGTAGCTACAACTAAAAAGTAATCTGATATATCTGTGGCCCCTCTATAAACATGTACATCCTGAAGTCTACTCAACAGTCTTTTATCTACCAATACGTAGTCCAACAAACTACTGTCATTACGCCCTATATCATATCTTGTATACTTATTTATCCTCTTTTTCTTAAAATATGTGTTACCTTTAACTAAACCCCTTTCTATACAAAGTTCAATCAAAGGGCTCCCATTATCATTTACACCTGGCACCCCAAACTTACCTACTACACCCTCTCTACATGTTTCTCCTACTTTAGCATTTAGGTCCCCTACCACAATTACTCTCTCACTTGATTTAAAAGTTCCTATACATTCACTTAACATCTCCCAAAACCTCTCTCTCTCTCCTCTACACTCCTCTCTTCTCCATGTGCATACACACTTATTATGACCCACTTTTCGCATCCGACCCTTATTTTAATCAACATAATCCTTGAATTTGTACATTTATATTCCCTCTTCTCCTTCCATAACTGATCCTTCAACATTATTGCTACCCCTTCCTTAGCTCTAATTCTCTCAGATACTCCTGACTTAATCCCATTTATTTCTCCCCACTGAAACTCGCCTACCCCCTTCAGCTTTGTTTCGCTTAGGGCCAGGACATCCAACTTCTTTTCATTCATAACATCAGCAATCATCTCTTTCTTATCATCCGCACTACATCCACGCACATTCAGACAACCCAATTTTATAAAGTTTTTCTCCTTCTCTTTTTTAGTAATGAATACAGGAGAAGGGGTTACTAGCCCATTGCTACCGGCATTTTAGTCGCCTCATACAACACGCATGGCTTAAGGAGGAAAGATTCTTTTCCACTTCCCCATGGGGAATAGAGGAAATAATGAAGAAGAAGAACTATTAAGAAAAGGTAGAAAAACCTAGATGTGTGTTTGTATATATATGCATGTGCATGCCTGTGTAGTATGGCATATATATATATATATATATATATATATATATATATATATATATATATATATATATAATATATATATATATATATATATATTATATTATAGGTTGGTAGACAGCAACCACCCAGGGAGGTACTACCGTCCTGCCAGGTGACTGTGAAACAGAAACCTGAAACTGTTTACATGATGGTAGGATTGCTGGTGTCTTTTCTGTCTCATAAACACGCTGGATAACAGGTATATCTAGCTACTTCTACTTACACTTTAGGTCACACTACACTGGCATACACATGCATATATATACATACACACATCTAGGTTTTTCTTCTTTTCTAAATAGCTCTTGTTCTTTTTATTTTCTCTATTGTCCATGGGAAGTGGAAAGAATCTTTCCTCCGTAAGCCATGCGTGTCGTATGAGGCGACTAAGATGCCGGGAGCAATGGGCTAGTAACCCTTCTCCTGTACAAATCTACTAAAAACGAGAAGAAGAAAAACTTTATAAAATTGGGTTGTCTGAATGTGCGTGGATGTAGTGCGATGATAAGAAAGAGATGATTGCCGATGTTATGAATGAAAAGAAGTTGGATGTCCTGGCCCTAAGCGAAACAAAGCTGAAGGGGTAGGCGAGTTTCAGTGGGAGAAATAAATGGGATTAAGTCAGGAGTATCTGAGAGAGTTAGAGCTAAGGAAGGGTAGCAATAATGTTGAAGGATCAGTTATGGAAGGAAAAAAGGGAATATAAATGTGTAAATTCAAGGATTATGTGGATTAAAATAAGGGTTGGATGCGAAAAGTGGTCATAATAAGCGTGTATGCACCTGGAGAAGAGAGGAGTGTAGAGGAGAGAGAGAGATTTGGGAGATGTTAAGCGAATGTATAGGAACTTTTGAACCAAATGAGAGTAATTGTGGTAGGGACCTAAATGCTAAAGTGGGAGAAACATGCAGAGAGGGTGTAGTAGGTAAGTTTGGGGTGCCAGGTGTAAATGATAATGGGAGCCCTTTGATTGAACTTTGTATAGAAAGGGGTTTAGTTATAGGTAATACATATTTTAAGAAAAGAGGATAAATAAGTATACAAGATATGATGTAGGCGTAATGACAGTAGTTTGTTGGACTATGTATTGGTAGATAAAAGACTGTTGAGTAGACTTCAGGATATACATGTTTATAGAGGGCTACAGATATATCAGATCACTTTTAGTTATAGCTACAGTGGGAGTAAAAGGTAGATGGGATACAAGGAAAATAGAATCAGTAAGTAAAAGAGAGGTGAAGGTTTATAAACTAAAAGAGGAGGCAGTTAGGGTAAGATATAAACAACTATTGGAGGATAGATGGGCTAGTGAGAGTGTAGGCAATGGGGTCGAAAATGTATGGGGTAGATTTAAAAATGTAGTGTTAGAGTGTTCAGCAGAAGTTTGTGGTTACAGGCGAGTGGGTGCGGAGGGAAGAGGAGCGATTGGTGGAATGATGATGTAAAG
>WNWK01011022.1:0-12500 GCA_009830355.1 Cherax destructor | reverse complement strand
CTGCATATACATACATTGTATTATGCCATCCATGACACATATAGTAAAAATTTATTTTGTCCTATAAAAATTACCTGCCAATGCTCGTATCCTCACTTCCCCCTTCACATCCCTCATTGCCCATGATATATATATATAATCTACTACTAAATACATCACTGCTCTTCGTATATCATCTCCCAACCCCCCTATATCTAAGCTCAAAGCCCTCAAGACTGAAATTGCCCCCACACATCATACGAATCACCCTCCCAAACCACTCCCTGACTATATTCAAAGTTTCACAAAAATATACCACATGATATGCTGTTTCCTCCACACCACACCATACACACCCCTGCTCTGCTACGATGCCCATTCTATACAACTCTTGCCTGGACGCCACTATGCCATGCAAAAACCTAAACATCAATTCCCTTACCCTCGCACATAACCTAAGCTTATGCAAACCCCCCCAAATCCCTTTCCAATTGTACACAGGATATACAGCCTCCCTCTCCACTATTTCCCCCCTCCCCTCACCTTCTTAGGCTCCCGTACTACCATTAAATGCCGCATCATATCCCTGCACTCCTGCAACTCCCTCCCCTCCCACCACCTTTGCACATCCTTCATTACTACTCCCCTCTTTTCCCCTTCCCCCCAACCTCAGGTAACTATGCTTTATGTACACACTCCTTAGTCTTCCCTCTAAAGGTATAAGCCCCTACCCCACCTGCCCCACTGCTTTCATTACCACACCCTTCTGCAACTAAGAATGCCCATACCCCCATATATACCTCAACACCCTTTTCTGCAAACTCCTCACCTCTTCCCGTGTCATAGGATATACTGCCGCCACGTGCCATAGTTTGTTGTAAACTAGCACATTTACCACTGTTACCCTCTGCATCAGCGTAATGGCTCCTGGCCTCCATCCCCCCATCCTACGAATCACCCCGATACCACCCTTTCAGAATTTACTCTCCTAGCCTCCTGTGCATCCACCATATACACTACCCCACATATTTTTAATTGACCAACAACAGGCCACCCGTACCGCATCCCCATAAATCCTCCCACCCATGTACCTACCTCTAACAATTTTGATTTAGATCCATTCACCTTCATACCAGTCGCTTCCCCAAATATACGAATTATTCTACCCACGTTCCTCAGCCCCTCCTCCCCTACCAATACCCCACTATACCCATTGAACCACTTGTTCTCTCCCCCCCTCGGCCACGCCCTCTGATACCAATCCACAACTGCAGACCAAACCAAATTGGGGGTGGTATTGCAATCTATTACTCTAATGAACTATCTTGTTTTAACACTACCTGCTTTAACGATGAATGCGGAGAATATATCTTTGCAAATTTTGCTGTAAAAAATCTCAAGACTCCTATAACAATCGGTGCCATTTACCGGATGCCTCATACTAATATAACAAATTTTAGTGATAAATTAAAGACACTAATAACACATAACCAAATGAACAAGCACCACCTTCTCATAGCTGGAGACTTCAACATTAACCTAGGCCTCACAGATGACCAGCCAGTAACTGACTTCATCAACAATATGAACAACACACTTCTCATACCAACTATTACTAAACCAACCAGGGTGACTGAGACAAGTGCAACCATAATTGACCATATATGGACCAATATACTAGCCCCCCTTAAATCAGGGATAATTACAGACAACACTACAGACCACTACCCCACCTTCCTCTTAACAAACATTAATAAACCACCACTGGAATACAACAAAGTTTACTTTAGACTTCATGACGAGGCCTCCATAAGTAACTTCACAGCAGAGCTAGGGTTGGTTGACTGGCCTACTGAATTCTCCAATGTCACTGGTATCGATGATTGCACAAACATATTTCTTAATAAATTACTTAGACTATACAACAAACACTGTCCCATAAAAATGAAACAGGTTATGAACAAACGGCTAGGTTGCCCATGGCTAACTAACAGCATACTAAGATCCATTGATAAGAAACATCAATATGAAAAGCAATATAGACAGGGCCTAATACCCAAAAATACTATTAAACACTATGCATCAGTTCTCACCAAACTAATAAGAAAGGAAAAGCAATCGTACTATTCCAGCAGATTTACCGAAACAAGAAAAGATATAAAAATGACCTGGAAAACTCTCTCAGATTCTGGGCAACCACAAACTGAAAAAACTAGGGATATTGTCCTGACTAAACCAAATGAAACACAGCTACAGCCTATTGATACAGCTACTAAGTTGAATGATTTTTCTCAACCATAGGATCAAATCTCGCCAGTAAAATCCCAGGTACCAATGCCCAAGCAAGTGATTACTTAGATGGAAATTTCCCAACCTCCTCCTATCTTGCACCTACCGAACCCACTGAAGTCACCATGATTATAAAATCACTTAAGAATAAATCAGGGAATCTGTCTCAAGTCCCACCACTATTGTACAAGCGAGCGGCTCATGTCTTTTTGCCTGCTATTTCACTACTTTTTAACAATTCACTAGAAACTAGCAATTTCCCGGCACCCCTTAAGACAGCAAGGGTTACATCAATTCACAAATGTGGTGACCCCACAGATGTAAATAACTACAGGCCAATCTCGAACTTACCGTTGCTATCTAATTTTTGAGAAACTAGTGCACAAGAGACTATATTCGTTTATTACAGTACAAAACGTACTCAACCCTTGCCAATTTGGCTTTAGAAAAAACAAAAGCACAAACGATGCAATTGTAAAAATGCTGGACCTACTTTACACAGCACTTGAAAACAAGGAATATCCGCTAGGACTCTTTATTGACCTAAGGAAAGCTTTTGATACAGTAGACCACGGCATCCTACTCCAAAAACTTGACCATTACGGCATAAGAGGCCACGCTCTTATGTATATCAAATCCTATCTTACTAACAGGTATCAATACGTCACCATTAAAGACACAACTTCATCTACACGATCACTTGATATTGGAGTACCACAGGGAAGTGTCCTTGGTCCCCTGCTCTTCCTCCTGTACATAAATGATCTTCCCAACGTATCCCAACACCTAAAACCGATTCTCTTTGCTGATGATACGACTTATGTCATCTCCCACCCAAATCTAGCCTCACTCAACACCATTGTTAATGAAGAGCTACTAAAAATATCAACCTGGATGACAGCTAACAAACTTACACTTAACACTGACAAAACCTTCTACATTATGTTTGGGAAAAGAACAGGAGTTGCACAACTGAACATAATGATTGACAACACTCCTATTGCTAAACACAATGAGGGCAAATTCCTGGGCCTACACCTGGAGAGCAACCTGAATTTCAGCACCCATATCAACCACATAGCAAAAAAAGTATCCAAAACGGTTGGTATCCTCTCCAAAATACGTTACTATGTACCGCAATCAGCCCTACTCACACTATACTATTCACTCATCTATCCCTACCTCACCTATGCCATATGTGCTTGGGGATCAACAGCAACAACTCACCTAAAACCAATATTAACTCAACAAAAAGCTGCAGTAAGAATTATCACGCAATCCAATCCCAGGCAACACACCCCCCACTCTTCAAAGACCTAAATTTACTCACTGTCCAGAACATCCACACTTACTACTGTGCAACCTACATGTATAGAACCATAAATTCCAATATTAACCCTGAACTAAAAAGCTTTCTTGATAGTTGTGACAGGACCCATAGACACAATACCAGACACAAACATCTCTATGACATTTCACGTGTCAGGCTAAATCTATACAAACGTTCAGTGTACATTAAAGGACCTAAAATCTGGAACTCCCTATCTGAAAACTCCAAAACTGCAGACTCAGCCACCATTTTCAACACTATCATCAAAAAATATCTTATCTCACTAACACACCCACCATCACCTAAACACATACACACATATCCTCCTCATCTACACCAGCACTGACCCAAAGGACAGTAAACATAAAATCCTTAATATAGCTATTGTCTAATAAATCCGAAACTAGTCTTAAGTTTGCCTGATTTACTCCAATATAGGAGCTTTAATAGAAACTGTGTAACATGCCAAGACAAAACCATTCTTATTACTAATTTTTTTACAATCTAAACATTCTAAACTACCTCACTATGGTAAATATATTTAATCATTTGAAATTTGTACTCATTTGTAATCTGTAATACAATCTAGTTATCCTGAACTACCTCACTATTGTAAATCTCTTTAATCATTTGAAATTTATATTAATATGTAATTTGTAATATAGATTAAAACCTAGTATTAAATCTGCCCGAAATGTCTAGCATGCCCAGGCATGCTAGGCATGCTAACGGCCATCTTTGTAATTATAGTCCTTAGTCCTTAAAATGTAAAACACACATTGTAATTTTTACAGAGAAATAAATCAATTTGAATTTGAATTTGAAACTGCTAGAAGTACCTATAACCAAGCTTAAGGGGAGGCATGACCAATTTCGACCTTTTTTTTCCCCCTCTCGTCCGATTTCTTCCACTTTGTGTTGTACGAGAAGAAGTGTTCACTCTTCTTGTTTTCTGTAAGTTTCAATAAGATAGCCCAAATTTGGCACTAGTGGCACTAGGTAAGTGGTTTTGGTGATTGGTATCATAACAATCGTACTGCTATATCGTGCAAACTGTAATGTAAATAAAAAATAAAGTTGCTACCATTGCAGATAAATTCGAACCTTCCGTTAGGGAAGGGAATGGCAGACCACAGAGGCCTAGCATCTATCTACCTCCATGCCTCGTGCTGGTGGGGAATGTGGCTAGGCCTGGGGACAGTTGGTCCCGCTGATGAGGGGTATCCCCTCCCATGGGAGACATAGGTCTCTGACACTCCCACGCCAGGGAGCCGGAGCCGGGTCGCCATCTGGTACAGACCCAGGCCGGGAGAATTCCCGGTGAATCAACACCTGATTTATAAAAAATATTTACTGAAAATTACATTTGGCACGAACAAGTAGTGGCACTAGGTAAGGTGGTTTTGGGACTTGGTACTCATAAAACAATCGTACTGCTATATCGTGGCAAACTAAGTTAATGTAAATAAAAAAAATAAAGTTGCTAAGTTTTTTTTCAATTTTGCATAATACCTTGCCTTTTACTCCCACATAAATCCCAAAATATTTTGAAAAAAATTATGCTTGATTTGCCAAGATGAAGAACAATCATTGATTTATGAGGTCGTTCACCATGACCAGCCCTTCTAGGGCAGGGTAGGTGCCAAGGCTGGAGCTTGCTACCATCTGCAGCTCGTAAGCCTGCCCTTCCCGTTAGGGAAGATGGCAGACCACAGAGGCCTAGCATCTATCTACCTCCATGCCTCGTGCTGGTGGGGAATGTGGCTAGGCCTGGGGACAGTTGGTCCCGCTGATGAGGGGTATCCCCTCCCATGGGAGACATAGGTCTCTGACACTCCCACGCCAGGGAGCCGAAGTCGGGTCGCCATCTGGTACAGACCCAGGCTGGGAGAATTCCCGGTGAATCAACACCTGATTTATGAGTTTTGTTAATGAATTATTTCATTTAATTCAATAATAAAGGAAGAGGAACATGAAATAAGTCAATAACTTCCGAGTTATAGCCCTGGAACGCGGGCCGGCCAGCCAACTCAATTTTTTTTTTTTTCGCGAAAATCGCTTTTCTTTTGGTGTTTTCTTTATAAAACTGGCTATCTATTAAGAACATAAGAAAGGAGGAACACTGCAGCAGGCCTGTTGGCCCATACTAGGCAGGTCCTTCACATTCCATCCCACTAACAGAATATTTGTTCAACCTAATTTTCAATGCTACCCAAGAAATAAGCTTTGATTATTTTATTTACTCATGTGCAATTCCCACTCAAATCCAACCCCTTTCACTCATGAATTTATCCAACCTAAATTTAAAACTACCCAAGGTCCTTGCTTCAATAACCCTACTAGGCAGACTGTTCCACTCATCAACTACCCTATTTCCAAACCAATACTTTCCTATATCCTTTCTAAATCTAAACTTATCTAACTTGAATCCATTATTGCGGGTTCTCTCTTGGAGAGATACCCTCAAGACCTTATTTATATCCCCTTTGTTAATACCCATTTTCCACTTGTATACCTCGATCACGTCTTACAAGTGAATGTAATTTAAGGGTCTTCAATCTTTCTTCGTAAGGAAGATTTCTAATGCTATGTATTAATTTAGTCATTCTACGCTGAATGTTTTCTAACGAATTTATGTCCATTCTGTAATATGGAGACCAGAACTGAGCTGCGTAATCTAGGTGAGGCCTTACTAATGATGTATAAAGCTGTAATATAACCTCTGGACTTCTGTTGCTAACACTTCTTGATATAAATCCCAGTAATCTATTTGCCTTATTACGTACGCTTAGGCATTGCTGTCTTGGTTTAAGGTTGCTGCTTACCATCACCCCCAAGTCCTTCTCGCAATCTGTATGGCTAAGTTCTACGTTATTTAACTTATAAGTGCTTGGGTTATGGACACTCCCGAGCTTTAGAACTTTGCATTTATCTACATTGAACTGCATCTGCCATTTTTCTGACCAGGAATTGAGTTTGTCTAAATCCTCCTGTAGTTCACTGACATCTACGTCTGAATCGATTATACTACCTATCTTCGTGTCATCAGCGAATTTGCTCATATCACTAGAAATTCCCTCGTCAAGGTCATTTATATATATTATAAACAACAACGGGCCCAAAACCGATCCCTGAGGAACGCCACTTGTTACAGATCCCCACTCCGATTTAACCCCATTTATGCACACCCTCTGCTTCCTATTGGTGAGCCATGACTCGATCCATGACAACACTTTTCCCCCAATGCCATGAGCAGCCACTTTCTTTAACAGTCTCTGATGTGGTACTCTATCAAAAGCCTTACTAAAATCCAAATAAACAATATCGAATTCTTTATCATGATCAACTGCCTCAAAAGCCTTACTGAAAAAAGTTAATAAATTAGTTAGGCAGGAACGGCCCCTGGTGAATCCATGCTGAGTATCATTAATCAAATTATGCCTATCGAGATGGCTTTTATGTTATCAGCATAATCGACTCTAGTAATTTGCCTACAATTGATGTTAGACTTATTGGGCGGTACAGACAGCCAGGCCGGAGAATTCCGGTGAATCAACACCTGATTTATGAGTTGGATGAATTTGTATAATTGAATTAGCTAATTGAAGTTTCATTTTCTTATTATTAATTAGATAATCAGATAAAACAAATTAGGAATAATAATAATATATATTCCTGATATATTATAATTCAGTTATCTGATTGGCTGAACATTTATGATCAAATAATAATATTTGAAACTCATATGCTAAGTTTTAGAGTTAAGCCTGGAATTCATAAACGTTCGACACACGTTCCAGCTAATTCCAATGTGCCAGCATACTTATAGTGCCCAGTGGCTATGCAACTTCTAGGTGAAAATAACTAGTGGAGTCGCGTGTTGAATTCTCTGACCCGTTGACCCACGTTATGTGTGATCGTATCATTACGATTTCGTGAATCAACTATTTTATTAGAAAGAATAATACAAGGAATAGCAATAAAGAAACGGAAAAAAATCCAAAAAAAATTACGGGATATGAGCAGTCATGTTGCTAGCGCCGATGTCACCGTACATGATATAAAGGACTGTAATTCCTTGTAGGAACGTCGTAGGACATTAATTCTTGTACCATTGTGTTGTCAGAGAGTTAAGCTATTTTTCTATACCATTACTCAATTTCCATAATTTTTCGCGTTTTTTTTCGCTCGCGCGCCTCGGGGAAGCCCCTAAGCCTGGCCACTACAACATCAGTCTGTTCACATTGCAAGTTGCTCCATAAACATACTTATCTACGTTTATGTTATCATAGTGGGTTATAGATCTACTCAAGCTTTTAACTGCATTCCTATAACAATCATTTACATTATTTACTTCTCTCCTAATATTATTCCTAATGCTAGACACATATATACCAAAGTTATATATGGAAGAGTAAATAAGTATGTAAGTTTATTCAGGTATACACAAATACAGTTACATAGATTATCATACAAAGCAGCATATGTGTAGAGAACCTAGGATAACCCAAAAAGTCAGACTTATTTCCATTGGGGTCATTTTAATACCTTAATATTATACACTGTAGGAGATATATGTTATTATACTATAAAGGATATATACTAGGAATAAGGTAAAAAGAGTTATTTACATTTACATGTATGTTAGCTAAAAAAATAAAAAATCATTCTCCTCCCTTTCTGTCGCTACATTCATTAGGTACCTTTTGGCTCTCTTCTTGAACTGGCTCATGCTATGACTGGCTTTGACATGTGCAGGCAGTCTGTTCCATTCCTTTATTGCTGTACAATAAAAGGTGTTTGAAGCCTGGCCACTGACTGTGGGTACTACAAAGTTGTGCTCTCTTCCTCTAGTACTATGACTGCTTTGGTTTCCAGCTTTGACAAAATTGGCAGCAAGATATTCTGGACACTGTTTGTGAGCAATTTTATAAACTTGATTTAACTTAAGTTCTTTTACTCTGTCTTCAATATTCAGCATATACAATTGTTGTAATTCGTCCTGGCCTAAATGTTTGTTCTCTTGGACCCAAGTCCAGGATGAATCTTAACATTTTGTTCTGGGTGATTTTCAGTTTATCTTTCAGTTTTTTTGTCAAGGCAGAGTACCATGAATAGCAAGCGTAGTCAATATGACATTGTATAAGGGTTAGACATAGTCCGTAGTCAGTGGTAACACTGTGCTTGTGACATTATATAAGGGTTAGGACATAGGGTCCTGCGAGGAGCCTAAGTAGGTAGACATCACTGTGCTTGTTAGTTAGGTTCTCTACACATATGCTGCTATGTATGATAATGTATGTAAATGTACGTATTTGTGTATACCTGAATAAACTTACTTACTTACTTACTTACTAGTTCTTTTTGCACGAAGTCATGAGATACACTTACTAGTTGACAACTGTTTGGAGTTACCCCTTTATTGGTATAGTATGTTTTAAACTTATCCAGAGTCTGTGTTAAAGGTATTTGGAAGGCCTTAGTCTGGTTAGCTTACTTACTAATGTTGATGCGACAGTTGTGTAGTATGAATTAAAACAATTTGCCACTTTAGTTGTTTCGTGGCATATCTCGTTATCGACATTTAGTACTATGTTAGATCTATCTACGGGTTTATGGCTATACCCCAACTGTTTGAGTTGTTGCCAGAGCTTTCTAGGGTTATTCTTGTACTCTTCGATTTTTGAGCAAGAGTGCCTTGCCTTTGTGCCTTTTATAAGCCTCTGCACTCTGTTCCTCACCCTCTGGAATTCATTTAGTGCTGCAATATCATGTCAAACAACGAAATTATTTCTTCAGTATTCGACCCAAGTCTTCAGTTCTGTACTTACAGACGAACACTACACTAACATTCTCAGGATGCAAAACCTGTTTTCAGGGCCTCAACAATATATGCCCTGACAACTTAAAATAACTAGAAAAAAATTTATATTAACAAATCAAGTGAGAGTAAGAGCTGTGATAGAAATATAAAAAAAACTGTAGATCCAAATTGTGTTCTTATTAGTATTATTATTCATCCAAAGATTAGACGATGGCAAGGTGTCAAAAAATTGAAAAGTGACAATGTTTTTCCAATATTAAAAAAGGGGCAAACAAGAAGTGAACTCTTAGTCATTCCATCAGCTTGATATAATTATTTTTTTTATTATTAACACAGTGGCCGTCTCCCACCAAGGCAGGGTGGCCCGAAAAAGAAAAACTTTCATCATTCATTCCATCACTGTCTTGCTAAAGGCATGCTTACACTACAGTTATAAATCTGCAATATTAACACTCCTCCTTCAGAATGCAGACACTGTACTTCCCATCTCCAGGACTCAAGTCTGGCCTGCCGGTTTCCCTGAATCCCTTCATATGTCGTGTGGGTTCTAGATTGTTGGATTTGGTAATAAATACAAACGTAGCTTGGTTGGTAACTTATATATTCGTGGGAAAAATGGGTTTCACTCAGAGCCTGCTCACCTGACCTGTCTACTCTGCTATCCTGTCTTTAACTGGCGCTAGTGAGCTAGGATGCTCGCGACATTCAAAGGGTGACCTATGACATCGCTGAGTCAGCAGAAACTAGGTAACGGTCAGAGATCACGTGAAAGGCTGTGACTCACTAACGGTTGGTAAGAACAAATACTATTACTGAGTTACTACTGACACATAAATGTTACCCTTCTCACACTCCAACAGCACATCAAGTCCTAAAAACCATTTGTCTCTATTTGCTCCTATCTAACATGCTCGTGCATGCTTGCTGGAAGTCCAAGCCCCTCACACACAAAACCTTTACCCCCTTCCTCCAACCTTTCCTAGGCCGTCCCTACCCCGCCTTCCCTCCACTATAGATTTATACACTCTCGAAGTCATTCTATTTTGTTCCACCCTCTCTACATGTCTGAACCACCTCAGCAACCTCTCTTCAGCCCTCTTGATAATAGTTTTGGTAATCCCGCACTTCCTAATTTCCAAACTACGAATTCTCTGCATTATATTCACACCACACATTGCCCTCAGACACATCTCTACTGCCTCCAGCCTTCTCCTTGTTGCAACATTCACCACCCATGCCTCACACCCATATAAGAGCGTTGGTATAACTATACTCTCATACATTCCCCTCTTTGCTTCCATAGACAAAGTTCTTTGTCTCCACAGACTCCTCAGTGCACCACTCACCTTTTTTCCCTCGTCAATTTTATGATTCCCCTCATCTTTCATAGACCCATCTGCTGACATGTCCACTCCTAAATATCTCAATACATTCACCTTCTCCATACTCTCTCCCTCCAATCTGATATCGAATCTTTCGTTACCTAATTTTATTGTTATCCTCATCACCTTACTCTTTCCTATATTCACTTTTAATTTCCTTTTACATACCCTACCAAACTCATCCACCAACCTCTGCAACTTCTCTTCATATCTCCCAAAAGCACAGTGTCATCAGCAAAGAGCAACTGTAACAACTCCCACTTTGTGTTATTCTTTAGCTTTTAACTCCACACCTCTTGCCAACACCTGAGCATTCATATTGTAGTGTGTTTATTAGTTATACGAAGAAAATATAATATATATAAATTGCTGTAATAATTTTTTTCGTTATGTAATTATGCCTGGTGGAGTCTGATAAAGACCCATTGTGACCTTTGTAACAATTTTTTTTTGCGCTACCGCTTACAGGATGAACATGGAGTGCACAATAAACTAGCCACTCAGGCAACACATGTGCTTCCTTCCAGTTCATTCCAAAGGTGGAAAGAACTGAAAGAGAAAAACGGTTGCAGAACATGTATGAACATATATGATAGGATCCACAAGGATAAGAATAAGTGAACACTAACTAGTATGGTCATGGGAGTGCTCTGGGAGAGTACAAATTGGTCAGTTAAAATGACGACCAGAAGGTTGAGAGTCGACCCCAGCAACAACATCTAGGCTAGTGTAATATTACACAAGTTGAGCACTAACGTACTGTACCTCCTCTACAACTCAGTTAGTGTTTGTTCTCCGTCTCACAGATGATGGAATTCTGGACGTCACTTCCCACTAAGGAGAACCTCATACTGTACCCAGAGAGAGAAGTCACACTCAAGATGGAGGAGAAAGAGACAAGAGAGGAACTGTAGCAAGTGACAAAATAATCTAAGATGAAACTTAATACCTAAAATGTTTATTTGGAGGGGTATTATTATTATTATTATTATTATTATGTTAATTATTATAAGTATTATTCATAAGCGCTAAACACATGTGGAGCATAGGTTACTTAGATGAAACCAAATTTGATCCAGGTAAGAGGCTAGGTCCACTTTCTTGGATATAGAGGCCACCGGCATCAAGGCATGTCCCTAGACGAGGCTTGTAAGGTGAGACGAGTCAGCAGTGAACATTATTTGTTGTCTCTAGTGATGAATCCTTGATTGGTACCCAAATATACACATCCCTTCTACGTCATGTTTTAATTTATCCATGTGATATTTACTTGTCTATTAACCATTGTTTTGATTTTGATACATACCAATATATATATATATATATATATATATATATATATATATATATATATATATATAGGAGGTACCATCTTTGGAACTGTCTTGGGGACCCTCATCCTCAGAGAAAAGAATAAACTTACTTCAGGGAAAACTCAAAGTTCTCCCTGAAGCTGTTTGAAAATTTTCTCCTACCACCCCCTATATTTTCTATATGCTTTATTTAAAGACAAAATACATTGACAAAATATATATGTATAAGGCCACAGGAATGGGAGACACTAGCTCAAGTCCTTTTGCACTTTCGTACTTTGTCAGGGGTTATGCAATGTTGCAAGAGTTGCAACAAGTAGGTTGAGGGAAAAGGGTCTGTCAGAGCTAAGGATGCGTGTCCTGTGTATGGTCTGTTTCACTCT
>WNWK01011021.1:0-66856 GCA_009830355.1 Cherax destructor | reverse complement strand
CCAGATAGGTTGTTTTTATAATTGGGGATGATATAATGTAATTTGGAAAGGAGGAATGAAAGGGGGTTGGGAACAGTAGGAGGATTGAATACTGTTTGTTTGGATCAGTCATTTATAATTGTTTTGTTATTATTGTTGTTTGTTATGGAGTGGCCCTGGAGAGTACATTGTTAGTGTTACTCTGGGTTTTATTAACCTACAACCACTACAACTACATACGAGAAGTCATTACAGTGCTCAACAGTGTGCACCATGAAATAAACAAATACACCAACGTCAACATACATGAACCTCATGCCGGTATATTTCTTCACCAATACCAGACCAAGTCCAACCATAAGTCCACGGAACTCTTCCATCAGGTTTCAGTATCTTAGACTTATGCAACAGATCCATTTCTAACATATATTAATACACATCACCCAATTTAACACCAAGCACAGGACAAAGGCAAACCCTTGCATTTCCCAATGACACCCCTCCCCCTGTAAAAACCTCGCACTTCCCTTTCCTCACTCCCCCCCCCCCACACACACATCCATACAATCCATACACAACTACCCCGAACACTCACCAGTCCTCAGTCCCCCAAAGCAAAAGTCAACCGTCCCCACCCCCTCCCCTATCAACACACAACACTAAAGCAACTCAACCATACGTACCTAAAACAAGCGCAGAATCAAGACCCCTTAACCGCTGGAAAGCCCATCAATAAATCTGCCACCCCTGAAAGTCCTATAGCCAGAACTAAAAACTCGAACCCAATCCCCCCATACACCTGCCTGTTTCTACACTTTGTTCTATACATTTCCGCCGCCAGAGCCCTAATCCGTTCCCCTGTTCCCACCCCCCACATCCTCCACGACCCACACGCAAAATCCACCAAACAATAAAGGATACCCTTTCCTATCCCTGCCATCCATTCCTCCCAAGTCCAGAAATAACGCCCTCAACAACTGTATCCCCCCACAAATTTGCAAACCACGCCCCCCATCCACTCCCTCACTGGCCCCAAAGCTTCACAAAAATAAATCGCATGCAACACCGTTTCCAACATACCACACCTCTCAACCTGCCATCCTGCACCAACCCCATATTAAATAACACTGCCTTAGATGCAACTGCCTCATGTAAAAATCTATACATCTGTTCCCGGTCCCTTGCCCTTAACCTAAGCTCCCTAAATCCCCTCCAAATCCTAACCCAGTCATATACCGGAAAAACTGCCACTCCTTCAACAACCCCTGCAACCCCTCCAAACCCCATCATCACTGTTACCCTCAACAAGTGAGATTCCGCAATTACCAATAAATTCCTCACTAGATCTCGATAGTACTCCAAATCCTTCTTCCCCACCACTCACCTACCTCCCAAATAACTCCCTCCACCCCTTCTCCCCACCTCCCCCCAGACCCTCCCTCCTGACTAAACATCATTTCACATACAAACACACTAATCTTCGCTCCAACCATATTAAACCCAGACCTCCCAGCCCTACCTTGTTCCTAACAATGTCCTTCCACAATCAATGTCTCCCACCAGCCCAAATATACCTGAAAACCCTATGTTCCAACTCTTTCACATCCACCTGCAACAAAGGGTATACTCCCGCAACATACCAGATTCTGCTATAGATCAAAGAATTGACCGCGATTACCCTCTGCCTCAATGTCAAATCACCCGGACTCCAGACAGACATACGTGACGTCGCCCTACGCACAACCTGTTCTGAATTCACACCTCGCGCCTGATTCCTATCCCTCATGTATGCAATTCCACATATAGTGATGCTATCTACCTCATTCCAACCAAACCCTTGACCCAACCTCCCCCCCACCCACGCCCCGATCTCCAGCAATTTCAACTTCGCCCCATTCACTCGCATTCCTGTTGACGCACAAAATATCCCTAAATACCTTCTAACTGTCTCGAAGCCAATCGCCGTCCCTAAAAGCACTGTGGTATCGTCTACATAACCCACAATACCATCTATCCTCCCTCTACCCCAACCCTACAACCCACTAATCTATAAAAAGGATCTTACACGCAAGCAAAAAGAATCTGCGACAGGGGACAACCCCCTTCCTTGAATTATCTAAAAAATTCTTTATCATCTCATGCCTGCTAATCACTCCTCTGCCCGGTATCCCCCCTTGTCCTTCCGCAATCACCTTTTCAATCACCTTTTTCAATCTGTTACCTAATATTTTTGCGAAAATTTTATAGTCTGTGTTCATCAATACCAGAAGCCTATAATTACTCAGCATATTACCTACCTTTCCTTTCTTTACCAATA
Organism: Cherax destructor; assembly: GCA_009830355.1. Lineage (NCBI taxonomy): Eukaryota > Metazoa > Arthropoda > Malacostraca > Decapoda > Parastacidae > Cherax > Cherax destructor. Next base: position 64,560 of record WNWK01011021.1, on the reverse strand, counting down.
CCATCACTCCCATGCCCATCTCTTCCCCCATCTTTCCGTCCCTCTTCATTCTATTCATCACCTCCACTACACAATCTTTTACACTATCCCAGTTTTCCCTATAAAACTCATTCGCCAGTCCATCTATCCCAGTAGCTTTGCCTTTACTCAGCCCACTCACCGCCTCCCATACTTCCTCTTCACTAATTACCCCCCTCCCCCATCTCCTCCCTATCCCCTTCCTCCAACCTCCCCAAAATCCCCCCTCTTAGAATTGCGCAAGCATCCAAATCCACATCCACACTGCCCAAATACTTCGTAAACCACTTGTCTACATACACACCGATCGCCTCTGTACTCCTAATATTCATTCCCCGCTCATAACCATCCAAACCCTGCTCCACTTCCACACATTCCACTGTCATCCTCTCCCTACGCAATCTACATTTACCTAACACATATTTGGACAGTTTATCCCCCCACAACACATCATCTATACCCACCTTCATCCTGTACGCCCTAAATCTCTCATTCTGTAGTTCTATCAACCTATTCTTCAAGTCGCGTACTTCCCCCATAACCGCATGGCCCCCCCTCACATAACAACTCTGTAACAGTCCTTCTATGTATTGTTGTAGCCCATATCTCCTGTCCACCTCCTCCTTACTGCTACGTTGGTAAAACCTCCGAATTCGCGATTTTCCCACTGACACCCACCAGGTCTTCCGCCCGATGCCCCGTCTCCCATAACCTATCCCACCAACCCGCAAACTCCACCCTTTTATCCCCCATCCAATAACAACCTAACATTTAGTTTCCAATAACCCCTATACCACTTCACTACACCCAACCAGTCCACCTCCACTAACACCCCCCCCATGGTCAGAGAAACCCACATCCAAAGAACTAACCCTACCCACCACCACAGCCCCAGAAACATAAATCCTATCTAACCTAGCCCCAAAACCTCTCCTAACAAAAGTAAGCTCCCCCATACCTCCAACTCCCACTACATCCCCCAACTCCGCACTTCGTAACAAATCCCTCTCCCGAATGACACAATTAAAATCTCCCCCAACAAGTGTTACCCCAGGCAAACCCCTGAAAGCATAAATCATCAAATCCCTAACAAAATCTGCCTTCACTCTCCTAGACTGTTCAGCCGGCATATATACTCCTAAGAAACAAACTCTCAACCCACCCCACTCTCCCTCTACCTGCACTATCCGCCCCCCTCCACACTCCTCCCAGGCATATAATTTAAAAGGACTTGATTCTGCCACTGCTACCGCCACCCCACCCTTTAATTTTTCTGACGACCCCGCATACACCCTGTAACCAGCCAATCGTAACTCACTACCACACTTATAATTATGTTCTTGTAGAAAAGCCACTGTCATACCATACCTCCTCAATGTACATTCAACCCATGCCCTTTTAATCTCCGCTTTCAGACCGTTGACATTTAATGTTAGACACTTGAATAAAACTGCGAAGGTTTGCCCTTAGGCCGCGATGGAGGCTGCGAGATCGCCTTCCCCTTACTGTCTGTCTTACGTACCTGCTTCCCACCCTTGATCTTTTCTCTATCATTTAAAACTCCCAGGTCCTTTCTCGCCACCTCCACCATCGACTTTTTACCTGTCCTCTGTGCTGGGGTTAAATCCTCTTCAATATCTGTCACCGTGCCCGACCGCTTCCTCTTTCCAGTCACCACATCCATACTATCCTCCCTCTCAACACTCTCCAGTTGATGTACCTCAATCGTGATCTGCTCACATACCAAAGCCTGCTGCTCAACACTGCTACTCACCATCTCATCCACCACACCGACTGCCTCATCCAAATTGGCACATGCCTCCACACTGAGAACTGGTAGAGGGTCACTTAATATTTCTCTTAACACCTCCTCCAATGGTGTATCCTCTCCACTGCGCAGGTGCGATCCACCACCAGCAGGAACCTCCTGCGCAGACTCCACTGGTCACGTATGACATACCTCCTTCGACCCTTCAACAATTTCACTCCATAATTTATGTCCATTGTCCTTATCATCCACCTTATCCACCATATCCTTGTGTATTCGTACATCCTGTCCACGCCGCCCTGCATCAGTTCGTTGTCCCGTCCTGCGCATGAAATCAGCCGCTAAATGCTAATATGCGCCACACAACCTGCAGGTCCTACGCTGTCCCATATACGTGATGTACACCTGTGTCCTGAATGCCGGCAGGATAACGTATGATGGTATCGGCCGATGTAGCGTCATCTTCAGAGAGTATGACCCCTCAAAGAGGCCCACCAGTGGTCCTTTACTCCACTTTCCTGCCATGGCAGCATGTACAATCCCGTAGTCACCAAATATTTCACTGAGATCGACAGAGCCTGCTTCAAACAGTACATTCTTACCCGTATCCATGTGTAAGTCTGCGATACGTCCTTCAGACATACCTGTAGGCCAGAATGCACCGTATAGACCCTGTCCTGATGTTGGTCGACGAGCCTCTCATACACCTCGGCTGTTAAGAGTTTTACAAATACTCTATTAACTCTGTTAAGTGCTACACCATACAATTCTTCTGTGGCCAATCCATAGACGTCTCTTAATATATTCAGAAGTACCATAGCCGCCATAGCTGGGTGCAATACCCCAGTCACCATGTCTATACAGACGGTGTTTATTCTGCGTCTGCTTGCTGTCGCAATCTTCACTAAAAATCTAGATGCAGTTGTAGATAACTGCTAGGTGGCAGCCCTGGGCACAGCACACCCGCACCAGACAAGAGCTGGGTGGCCAATTATACATTTACATTTACATTTACGAACATTTACAATTATATGTATATGTCGTGCCGATTAGGTAAAACTGGTCAATTAGCAAGAACTCATCTAAAATTAATTCCTTTCTAAAATTTTCTCTTATACGTTTAAAGATATATTTTTTTCATTTATGTTAATGTAAAAAAAAATAATTTTGTACCAAGAGAAACTTTGAATAACTACCTAACCTTATTACAACAAGCGCAATTTAATTTAGCCTAACCCAACTAAATATATTTTAGATACGTTAACATTAATTTAATAATAAACAAACACAATGAAATATATTTTTCGTTATGTTCAGAATGATTTTGGCGAATTATTGCATACAATTTTCACTTGTCTTATATGGCAACAGAGCGTTGCTATTTAACCGATTAAACGCAAGTTTATATATATATAATATATATATATATATATATATATATATATATATATATATATATATATATATATATATATATATGTCGTGCCGATTAGGTAAAACTTGCGATTTTGGCTAAATAGCAACCTCTCTTGCCATATAAGACAAGTGAAAATTTGTGTATGCAATAATTTCGCCTAAATCATTCTGAACATAACGAAAAAATATATTTCTTGTGTTTGTTTATTATTAAATATGTTAACGTATGTAAAATATATTTAGTTGGGTTAGGCTAAATTAAATTACGCATGTTGTAATAAGGTTAGGTAGGTTTTCAAAGTTTCTCTTGGTACAAAATTATAAATTCTTACATTAACATAAATGAAAAATATATCTTTAAACGTATAAGAGAAAATTTAGAAAGGACTTAATTTTAGATGAGTTCTTGCTAATTGACCAGTTTTATAATCGGCACGACTATATATATATATATATATATATATATATATATATATATATATATATATATATATATATATATATATATATATATGTCGTGCCGATTAGGTAAAACTGGTCAGATTAGCTAAGAACTCATCTAAAATTAAGTCCTTTCTAAAATTTTTTCTATACGTTTAAATATATATATTTTTCATTTATAGTTAATTAAAATTTATAATTTTGTAAAGAGAAACTTCTCAAAACCTTACCTAACTTATTAATACAAGTAGAATTTATATTTCAGCCTTAATCCAACAAATATATCTTATAATACGTTAACATTATTTAATAATAAACAAACACAATGAAATATATTTTTCGTTATGTTCAGAATGATTTGGCGAAATTATTGCATACAAAATTTCACTTGTCTTATATGGCAGAAGAACGTTGCTATTTAGCAAAATCGCAAGTTTACCTAATCGGCACGACATTATATATATATATATATATATATATATATATATATATATATATATATATATATATATATATATATATATATATATATATATATATATATGTCGTGCCGATTAGGTAAAACTTGCGATTTTGGCTTAAATAGCAACGCTCACCTTGCCATATAAGACAAGTGAAAATTTGTGTATGCAATAATTTCGCCAAAATTATTCTGAACATAACGAAAAAATATATTTAATTGTGTTTGTTTATTATTAAATTAATGTTAACGTATCTAAAATATATTTAGTTGGGTTAGGCTAAATTAAATTGCGCTTGTTGTAATAAGGTTAGGTAGGTTTTCAAAGTTTCTCTTGGTACAAAATTATAAATTCTTACATTAACATAAATGAAAAATATATCTTTAAACGTATAGAGAAATTTTTAGAAAGGACTTAATTTTAGATGAGTTTTTGCTAATTGACCAGTTTTACCTAATCGGCACGACATATATATATATATATATGTACATATATATATATATATATATGTACATGTTTTATATATATATATATATATATATATATATATATATATATATATATATATATATATATATATATATATATATATATATATATATGTCGTGCCGATTAGGTAAAACTGGTCAATTAGCAAGAACTCATCTAAAATTAAGTCCTTTCTAAAATTTTCTCTTATACGTTTAAGATATATTTTTTCATTTATGTTAATGTAAATTATATTTTGTACCAAGAGAAACTTTGAAAACCTACCTAACCTATTCAACAGCGCAATTTATTTAGCCTAACCAACTAAATATATTTTAGATACGTTAACATTAATTTAACAATAAACAAACACAATGAAATATATTTTCGTTATGTTCAGAATGATTTGGCGAAATTATTGCATACACAAATTTTCACTTGTCTTTATGGAGGTGAGCGTTGCTATTTAAGCCAAAATCGCAAGTTTTACCTAATCGGCACGACATATATATATATATATATATATATATATATATATATATATATATATATATATATATGTCGTGCCGATTAGGTAAAACTTGCGATTTTGGCTTAAATAGCAACGCTCACCTTGCCATATAAGACAAGTGAAAATTTGTGTATGCAATAATTTCGCCAAAATCATTCTGACATAACGAAAAATATATTTCATTGTGTTTGTTTATTATTAAATTATTGTTAACGTATCTAAAATATATTTAGTTGGGTTAGGCTAAATTAAATTGCGCTTGTTGTAATAGGTTAGGTAGGTTTTCAAAGTTTCTCTTGGTACAAAATTATAAATTCTTACATTAACATAAATGAAAAAATATATATTTAAAAATATAAGAGAAAATTTTAGAAAGGACTTAATTTTAGATGAGTTCTTGCTAATTGACCAGTTTTACCTAATCGGCACGACATATATATATATATATATATATATATATATATATATATATATATATATATATATGTCGTGCCGATTAGGTAAAACTTGCGATTTTGGCTTAAAAGCAACGCTCACCTTGCCATATAAGACAAGTGAAAATTTGTGTATGCAATAATTTCGCCAAAATCATTCTGAACATAACGAAAAAAATATATTTCATTGTGTTTGTTTATTATTAAATTAATGTTAACGTATCTAAAATATATTTAGTTGGGTTAGGCTAAATTAAATTGCGCTTGTTGTAATAAGGTTAGGTAGGTTTTCAATGTTTCTCTTTTACAAAATTATAAATTCTTACATTAACATAAATGAAAAAAATATATCTTTAAACGTATAAGAGAAAATTTTAGAAAGGATTTAATTTTAGATGAGTTCTTGCTAATTGGCCAGTTTTACCTAATCGGCACGACATATATATATATATATATATAATATATATATATATATATATATATATATATATATATATATATATATATATATATATGTCGTGCCGATTAGGTAAAACTTGCGATTTTTGCTTAAATAGCACCGCTCACCTTGCCATATAAGACAAGTGAAAATTTGTGTATGCAATAGTTTCGGCAAAATCATTCTGAACATAACGAAAAAAAATTATTTAATTGTGTTTGCTTATTATTAAATTAATGTTAACGTATCTAAAATATATTTAGTTGGGTTAGGCGAAATTAAATTGCGCTTGTTGTAATAAGGTTAGGTAGGTTTTCAAAGTTTCTCTTGGTACAAAATTATAAATTCTTACGTTAACATAAATGAAAAAAATATATCTTTAAACGTATAAGAGAAAATTTTAGAAAGGATTAAATTTTTAAGCAAAAATACGTAAATTATCACACTTTCAATAGGAACTCCTGATATAATTTCATGTTATGGAAAAAGTAAGAAAAATCATAATATTTTTCTCAAGTAGCATATATGCATATTTTAGCTAAGAAATTCAATATATGCAATAAAATAACGATTTAGTACATTTTTCTATATTTTTAAGTGTTTCACATATTTTTTCAAAAATTATATGAAAAACAATAAAAATATATATTATAATTCAATATTTCATATGATTTTTTAAATATATTTGAAACATTAAAAATAACTTAAAAATGTACTGAAATGTTATTTTATCACATTATTAATACAAACTGATGCAAGAATTAAAATTTTATGGAAATAGTCAGCAAAATCAAAATATTTTTTCGAAAAGCGTATATGCATATTTTAGTTGAAAAACTTGAGGTTTGTCAGTAAATCCTTGAAACTGCAATTAATTGTCGATATATGTAATAAAGGAACGTTTTAGTTCATTTTTCTATACTTTTAAATATTTCACATACCTGGAGTATACCTGGAGTGGGTTTCGGGGGTCAACGCCCCCGCGGCTCTGTCTGAGACCAGGCCTCGTGGTGGATCAGGGTCTGATCAGCCAGGCTGTTACTGCTGGCAGCACGCAAACTGACTTACGAACCACAGCCCGGTTGATCAGGTATTGACTTTATGTGCCTGTTCAGTGCCTTCTTGAAGACGGCCAGGGGTCTATTGGTAATCCCCCTTATGTTTTCTGGGAAACAGTTGAACAGTCTTGGCCCCCTGACACTTAAGGTGTTGTGTCTCAGTGTACTCGTGGCACCCATGCTTTTCATTGGGGGAATGTTGCATCTCCTGCCGAGTCTTTTGATTTCATAAGGAGTGATTTTCGTGTGCAAGTTTGGTACTAGTCCCTCTAGGATTTTCCAAGTGTATATTATCATGTATCTCTCTCGCCTGCGATCCAAAGAATATAAATCACGGGACTTCAACCGTTCCTAGTAATTTAGGTGCCTTATCGTAATTATGTGTGCCGTGAAAGTCCTTTGTACACTCTCCAGGTCAGCAATGTCACCTGCCTTGATGGGTGCTGTTAGTGTACAGCAGTATTCCAGCCTAGATAGAACAAGCAATTTGAAGAGAATCATCATGGGCTTGGCATCCCTAGTTTTGAAGGTTCTCATTATCCATCCTATCAATTTCCTAGCCGATGCAGTAGATACATTATTGTGATCTTTGAAGGCGAGATCCTTTGACATTATCACTCCCAGGTCCTTCACGTTACTTTTTCGCTGTATTGTATAGTTAGATTTTTTTGTATACTGTACCATGATACAGTTTTAATTTCCTTAAGTTTATTTAAAATTTCAAATGATGTTTTAGAAATACTTGAAAGTTTTAAAAAAAAATAAGAAAAATATGCTGAAATGTTATGTTATTGTATGTGTCGATGATTTAGAGTTTTGAAGCATATACGTAAATATCGATTGTTTTTTTTAGTTAAAATACGGTATTTATCACACTTTTAATACAAACTGCTGCTACAGTTGCAAAATCAGAATATTTGTTTTGAGTGCCATATGGATATTTTAGATAAGAAATTGAGGTTTGTCAGGAAATGCTTGAAACCGCAACGAATCGTCGATATATGAGTTTAAGCACATTTATATTTACCACATTTATATTTTAGCACATTTGCATATATTTTCAATTATTTCAAACTTTTTAAAAAATATATATGAAAAACCAATAAAAATATACATTCTTATTGAATGTTTAGAATGTTTTTTTTTTTTTAATATTGAATTTTATTGAATATTTCTACGATTATAAGAGATTTCAAGGAATTTCTTCAATACTTAATTTTATAGCTTGAATACATAAGTTATCACACTTGTAACAGAAATTGCTGCAAGAATTCAATTTTATGGAAAATTCAGCACAATCATAATATTTTTTTTCAATTTCAAATGTACATATTTTAGCTAAAAATTGAGGTTTGTCAGAAAATGTTTGAAACTTGCAACGATTCGTCGATATATGTAATAAAACAACGTAACGTAAATATTTCACATATTTTTTTTTTAAATATATGAAAAAACAATAAAAATATTCATTATTATTGAATATTTCATGTTTTTTTTAAATACTTGAAACATTAAAAATTTAAGACAGATATGCTGAAATGTTATTTTATTGCACTTTTCAATCATTTAGAGCACTCTGAAGCATATACTGAAATTTCGGATTTTTTATCTAAAATACGTGAATTTTCACACTTTTCATAAAAACTTCTACTATAGTTGCATTTTAGGAAAAAGAAAAAAAGAAAAATCAATATTGTATTTAAGTGGCATGTATGTATGCATATTTTAGCAAAGAAATTAAGTTTGTCAGAGTTCAGTTCAGTTCAGACTCTCAGGTAAGGACCCACTAGGGGCGAGGGGAAAGTGGGGACAGACGAAGAACAGCCGGTGAGAGGAAGAGCTGAAGTAGAAGAGAAAGAGTCAGGACTAAACTAACAGTCTAACTACTGGTATCAGAAAATGCTTGAAACCTCAATTAATCTAAGATACAATATGAAATAAAATCGCTTTTTAGCATATTTATATAAATTTTCAATTATTTGAAACATTTTTTTTTTAATTATCTGAAAAGTTAACACAAATATATATTATTATTGAATGTTTCGTATGATTTTTTTAAAAACACCTAAAACTTTAAATAAATAAGAAAAATGTATATAAATGTTATTTTATTGCATATTTCTACGATTGAGAGAGGTTTCACGTGTTTTCTGTAATACCTAATTTATTAGCTATAATACATAAGTTATCACACTTGTATTAGAAACTCCGGCCAGAATTGCTTTCCATGGAAAAAGTCACCACAATAATAATATTTGATATATTTATAATTTGTTTGCTGACACAGTTTGACTTTAAGGTAAAACAGAAAATATTAAAAAAAAATGCTTGAGTAAGTAGTTTGCTATTGTTCTTTGTGTTTCTTAAGAGGTTAAATATACAAGTAGCCAGAGTGACAATGGGCTGCCCTTCTGGACCAACAATGGTTAATACAGTTATACGAGATATATAGTATGAGAGATAGAGCGAATTTAAACCTTTACGTTTTCAGGCATATGTTGATGACACATTTCTACAGCTTTGAAATTTTAACTGAGGTAAAGTTATTTAAGTATTATTGAGGGACAATATTATTGTATTCAATATAGAATACAAAATGACAAACTGGCTGTCATTTCTTGATATCAGTAGGGAAAATATTAATGGCAGTTTTCTTGGCACAATATTCAACAGAGCCACTTTTACCATATTAGGTATATGCATTTTATTACCTGTGCCTACATTATCTACAGCAAAGTCATAAGAACGTGAAGCAAAATGTGTTTTTAATTAACTGTGAATGTTGTCTGGTTAACACCAAATTAAATTATTTTTATTTTTATTAAGTACGTAATAGGTTTATACTGCCATTACTCTCGGAGGTACTGAAGTCAGTCCTAGAAACGTTTATTGATCAAATTGTTTTAGATTCAGTCCCAGTAGGTGTCTCTTATATTATGGTCACCTCAGTTATCAGATTCAGATGGAATGTTCCACATTACTATTACTATGAACTCATAAATAAACACACAAGCCGCACATAGAAGAGAGGAGCTTACTACGACGTTTCGGTCCGACTTGGACCATTTACAATGTCACACTAACACAAAGAGCAGGTAGAAGGGGTATTTATAGATAGCAGACAGGGGAGGGCACAAGAAAGTGGAGGAGTAATAGTGGAAGTAGTAGTGGTAGTGGAAGTAGTAGTAGTGGAGTCAGTCATATTCTAGGAAAGAGGAGCACTGCAAAAAGCTGGCGACCCGCATAGGGTAAGGACAAGAACACAGAGGGGGAAAATGATAAAAATAAAATAAAGAAGGACAAATACAAGGAGAAATACAGAGGAGAAAGAAGAAAGAGGAGAAGGGGGAAGATATAGAAGGGGAAGGAATCAGGTTAAGTCACGGGTGTTCTGAAGTTTAGAGCATTTAACAATGTAATGAGAGAGGAAAGCATCAACAGAGACAAAGCCAGGGCTAAGATTCATACAGGGAAAGTTGTGTATAAGGAAGGATTCAACCAGACGGCGACTATGAAAGTTGGACGTAGGGAAGACAGTTTTAGCAGAAGACCAATCAATAGGATGACTGTGATCTCTGACATGACAGAAAATAACATTATTGGTGTCGGTAAGCTCCTCTCTGCGGGTTGTGTGTGTATTGTTCCAGTCACGGTATTGTGCCTTTTTTTGTTATTTAACTCATAAATAGATTTAATTTTTGTTAAACTTCTCATTACAGGCAGTCACGTAAAGTTTAATGATCCTGTTGTATCTCCACTGAGTATAAATGTTGATCCATTGTTCTAAATACTATAACATAAATATTGGAAACCCTTTCCTAATTTTTAAATTGTAATATGTGAACACAGGACTTTCATTCGTAAGTCTAACACCATCTACAAAGCCACTTTATATAAGAATTTACTATGAAAACTTTTATAAAATATTTCCAGAATATTATAAAATATTAACTAGTGCATAGAATAGATTTGATTTAAAAAATTCTTGAGATCTTTTATATCAGACAATTAATTTGCTTACACCTTTCTATGAGGAGAGTTAGGTGTCTGGGTTTGAATCCATGGCCGGCTGAGATACGTATTTGTAAATATTTTTTTCTAGTTTCCGTGGACTACATGCACATAATATTTTTTATAGAATGATAACATAATTGAGGATACGAATGAAAGAGTATGATCCATCTCTGAAGCTATACAGCTTTACCTTGCTTTGTGGGAAACTTCTGACAGCCTCTGCTTCCTGAACAAAGTTATGAGGAATCCGTAGCCTAGTGTGTAATGAGCCACAGCGTGACTCATTACACAGATGAAGACTGAGGTGGCTGTGTTCGATTCCTCGACTGTCCGATATATTTGTTTGTAAAAAAAAAAATATCTTGCTTCCTTGGAGGCCAGCAGTACTGGAGATAAGAATGCTGTAGCTGGGACTATACTATCCGGCTCTCCCGGAAACTCGTGTCAACCTCTGCTGGCCATCAAAACTTATGAGACATCTGAAGCCTAATGGTGCATGGCGTCAGAGCAATGCAGCAATCACAATGGAATGCCAGGGATAAACCGTGGAGTAGCGCTCCTCATATAACCATCCCGGAACTTTACCAGTGTACTACAGAGAGTGATAAGACAGCTTATCACTACAGAGGTTAGCGCTAGTCACTGTAGCCACTCAAAACATTATTTTAAGGAGACATCAGCATACAAAGGTAGATTTTTGTCTCATTTAAGGTACTTTTATATGACCCTAAGATTCGAAGTACTGCAGGAAAAAATAAAAATAAATGCCTATGGCATTCATAAGTCATTTTGATTTTAGTAACTTGTTTGCTTGGTATACTCACCATTTTTCTTTCCTTTTTAGCATGACAATGACAGTATTATATTTAGATATTTTCTATTCGTTTTTTATTGTGCAAATATCGAAAGAACATGATTCAAGGTATATAAAAAAGTACCGCAGTAAAAGGTTAATCATCAGACCTTCTATACCTGTGATCTGTACTTAATCATGCTAGACGAGGAAGCAGTGTTGACATGTTCACTGCCTTCCATCCAAGATCACCAATACATAAATTGTAAAAGTTGATACGTAAGATACATATGTAACAGTTAGGTCTCTTTATTCCCACAACTTTATAAATGAGACATATGTAACAGTTAGGTATCTTTATTCCCACAACTTTATAAATGAGACATATGTAACAGTTAGGTATCTTTATTCCCACAACTTTATAAATGAGACATATGTAACAGTTAGGTATTTTTATTCCCACAACTTTATAAATGAGACATATGTAACAGTTAGGTATCTTTATTCCCACAACTTTATAAATGAGACATATGTAACAGTTAGGTATCTTTATTCCCACAACTTTATAAATGAGACATATGTAACAGTTAGGTATCTTTATTCCCACAACTTTATAAATGAGACATATGTAACAGTTAGGTATCTTTATTCCCACAACTTTATAAATGAGACATATGTAACAGTTAGGTATCTTTATTCCCACAACTTTATAAATGAGACATATGTAACAGTTAGGTATCTTTATTCCCACAACTTTATAAATGAGACATATGTAACAGTTAGGTATCTTTATTCCCACAACTTTATAAATGAGACATATGTAACAGTTAGGTATCTTTATTCCCACAACTTTATAAATGAGACATATGTAACAGTTAGGTATCTTTATTCCCCAACTTTATAAATGAGACATATGTAACAGTTAGGTATCTTTATTCCCACAACTTTATAAATGAGACATATGCAACAGTTAGGTATCTTTATTCCAAAATGTTTCTCCTACACAGGAGACTTCTTCAGTTAATACAGAGGAGGCAGAAGAAGCTGTAGAGATGTAAAGACGATGTAATCAGTACATCACTGTTCAACAGTGATGGACTGATTACATCGTCTTACACTTCTACAGCTTCTGCTGCCTCCTCTGTACTAACTGAAGAAGTCTCCTGTGTAGGCGAAACATTTTGGAATAACGATACCTAACTGTTGCATATGTCTGGTTTACAAACAGATGGTATTTTCTACCATTTTCATATTCATATAAAGTGTTGACTCTCTAGTGTTTATATTTGTTACACACGTCTTACTAGTGTATACAATAGATTTGAATGTTAATAAGAATTACTAGTGAACATAAGTGTTAATAATGCACATAAGTGTTAGTAGTGTACACAAGTGCAACTAGTGTACAAAGTGTTAATGATAAATACAAGTTCAGCTAGTGTTCACTGGTGTTGCTGTTGTACACCTGCTTTACTCTTATACACAGCAATAGAACAGTAATAGTACAAGAACAACCAAGGGTTAATGTTCTCCATGACTGCTACTATTGTACACAAGTGAAATGATTGCAGTGTTAGTACTGTACCCAAGTGTTACAGTATACTCAAGTGATTTTGAATGATATATACAAGTGCTTCACTTGTAGACAAGTGAAGTACTGTAAACAAATGCTACTGTTGCACACAATAGTACTGTACACAAGTGTTACTGTTGTACAAATGTGTTAGTGCTGCACGTAAGTGTTACTGCTGTACGTAAGTGTAGTATTGTACACAAGTGTTACTGTTTTACACATGTCTTTCTGTTGGACACAACTGTTGCTATAAACAAATGTTAATTTTGTTCAAAAGTTTTAGTACTGTACGCAAGTGTTACTGCTGTAATCAAGTGTTTCTGTTGTACAAAAAGTTACTAATGTACACAAGTGTTACCAGTGTACACAAGTGTTACTGATGGACGCAAGTGTTACTACTGTTCACAAGTGTTTTTGTTAAGCACATATTTTACTAATACAAAGAAGTGTTAAACATGTTTTACTATTGTGCATACGTCTTAGTAATGCTCACTTGATGTACTATCGTACACAAATTTTGCCAGTGTTCACAGGTGTTACTAGAGTACTCAATTGTTAGTTCAGTACAAAAGCGTAACTAGTGAGTACAAGTGTTACTGGTGTACAAAAGAATTTCTAGCGTACACAAGTATTACTAAGGTACACATATTTTACTAGTGTACGGAAGTGTTACTAGTGTACACAAAAAGTACTAGTTTAGACCAGTGATAATATTTTTTTAATGTACACTAGATTTTAGTGCACATACATATTACTTTTGTACAGTGTTAACAAGTGTGCATTGGTGTTTCTAGTGAACACGAACACAAGTGATAATTGTGTACCCAAATGCTACTAATGTGCTATTTACAAGTGTTACTAATTTAGGCATACATAATTGTGCTTGGTGTACAGTTCGTGTTGCGAGTGAACATATTTATTATACAGTATACGCAAATGTACAAGTGTTACCTGCGCAAAATGTATGCTATTGTTATAAGTGTTCACTGTGTGCACTTGTTAGAAGTGTACATTGTACTTATATATTACTATAGTATATAGGTGACTAAAATGGTACCTGTGTACACTGTATAAAGGTTCTGTTAGTGTGCATTGTATGCAGGTGTTACTTTCACATAGAATACAAAACATTTATTACTTTACAAAAGTAACTGGTATACAGTGTTCACAAGTGTTGCTATTGAACAGTATACACAAGTGATTTTGAATGATATACACAAGTGTTACTAGTATACACAAGTGTAAGTGGCGTTCACAAGTTACTTATGTTCACTGATCACAGATTTTAGTGTTGTTCAGTGTACACAAATGTTAGCAGTGAGCAACTAGTGTAAATTTTATTTGTGTACAGTGTACATAAAAATAATTAAAGAGTACATGAACATTGTAATTTTTATATCTATTGAAGAGAAGAATTATATTACACCATCGCTGCTCTGCAATATGCAATACAAGAGTGAAGCAAAGCCTTCACAATATTTCTCTGGAAGAGTCGTAATGTTCGTGACAATGTCAATATTTCATTAAAACTTGGACTCAGTTACTCATTTCATAGACAATAATAAAACCTTTTATATAAGTTTATTTACTGTTCCACTTAAGGTTTGTTATTTTCGTCACATTCTTCACTTGGTGCTTCAGGTAAATCACAAATAATAGACTTTATTTTGTTTATATAGAACTCGCTTCACACTCTCTGTAAAGCAGTGCATTCGTAAAGTAGTGCACTTATAAATTAATGCACTCGTAAAGCAGTGCACTCGTAAAGCATTGCAATCATAAAGTAGTGCTTCAAATCTATATATCTTTGGTTAGGCGTCATTTAGATTATGCTGCACAGTTCTGGTCACCGTATTACAGAATGGATATAAATGCACTGGAAAACGTACAGAGGAGGATGACAAAGTTTATCCCATGTATCAGAAATCTTCCCTATGAGGATAGACTGAGGGCTTTGAATCTGCACTCGCTAGAAAGGCGTAGAATTAGGGGATGATATGATTGAGGTGTACAAATGGAAAACAGGAATAAATAAAGGGGATGTAAATAGCGTGCTGAAAATATCCACCAAGACAGGACTCGCAGCAATGGTTTCAAGTTGGAAAAGTTCAGATTCAGGAAGGATATAGGAAAGCACTGGTTTGGTAATAGAGTTGTGGATGAGTGGAACAAACTCCCGAGTACCGTCATAGATGCTAAGACGTTGTGTAGTTTTAAAAATAGGTTAGATAAATACATGGGTGGGTGTGGGTGGGTGTGAGTTTGGACCTGATTAGCTTGTGCTACTAGGTCAGATGCCGTACTAATTCCTTAAGTGGAAGTGACCTGACTACCTAGAGAGGGTTAACTCCAGGTGGGGTGCGGGTGGATGTGAGTTGGTCCTGACTAGCTTGTGCTACAAGGTCAGATGTAGTGCTCCTTGCTTAAATGAATGTAACCTGACCTGGCTGTGTCAGGGAATTGGCTTAAGCCGTTTGGAGACTTGGACCTGCCTCGCATGGGCTAGTAGGCCTGCTGAAGAGTTCCTTCTTTCTTATGTTCTTATAAATTAATGCACTTGTAAAGCAGTGCATTCACAGAGTCACGTAACTTAAGTTTCATAAATCTTTATGAATGTTCAGAGAATGAAGTCTTCAACTTATGTTTAACAAGAATGTAACAGCCTCCCACACTCACTGTTTACGAAATACATTCATCTGTCAAGCTTATTTAGTGTAAGAATGTCACAATCGTGACTAACATATTTTGTTTTAGTAAGCTTTATTTCAGACCTGAGGCATTACAAATATACACAATGGCGAGACGCCAATCACAGTGAAATGCAGCAAATTTTGCCCAAATACTTAATTTTCCTTCAATAAATTGAATTTAATGTCAAGTATCAGAATTTGGTCCCCTAACTTTGGCAAGACTTCCTGCTGCAAGGGAAGTCAAGCCTCATGGTAGCTAACATAATTCTTCCCTCTTAGGACTACCAACTATTGCAAGACTGGTGAACTGAGGTCACACTTCACTCTCTTTGTGGTCATTCATAAGAGGAGTCTCTACACTGACCATTCGTCATCCTCGGGCAGGACAGGTGGAGACAATGGGTGTTCGCCAAACACATGCGAGGGCGGTGTGGGCATGGAGTAGGCTAAGGTATACTGGTCTTTCACTACGGGCCCTCCGGGATACATAGCACTCACAAGCATGCTGCTTCTACGACACACTCTGCCACCCATTCCCATCATTCCACCAGCTATTCTAGGCAAGCTTCCATCCCCAGCTACTGATATGTTGTCACCGAATGCGTCTCCCATACTTCCGCCTATTACTCCAACAGTGCTGCCACCCAGGTTTCCACCCACCAGGCCACCCATAGAACTAACGACAATCCCACCGCTGCCACCACTGTTGACAGGAGCGACGTCCATACACACGGAAACACTGGGCATAACGTGGTCTAAGTGGGCATACATTGTAGGCTCTTGCTCACGGTGGGAGAAGGTTGCGATGGGATAGTGACCACTACGAGGAAAGGACAACTCAGCGTACATCAATTCTCCATCCTGTGCCAGACATAAAGACATAATTAATAGTAACACGAGACCACAGAGTCTAGCACATAGCAATTAAGAAATAGGGGATGATTATTTATCTGTGCCAAATGGTACTCTGTATTTAAATTTTTCAAGAATTTTGCTCAAAACGTAATTCAAATATATTCAAACTTGACCATTGTCATTATAGTATCCATAAAACCTGTTTTCAAACACAGTATTAACCTTTCTCTATGATCATGTACTTTCTCGTTAATAACCCAAAGTTTTAAAAGACTTTCCAAGGACCTCCTAACAATTCATGCTTACTTATCTCAGTCTTCGCTAGTATCCCTATCTTGCCACCAGCTCAGTATCATCCACCAATTCGCTATCTCTTCAACTCTTTTTGCCATTTTGTTATCGTTTATTGCTTTGATTGTCAGACCATAATACTGCAAACACCTCTTTCCATCTGGCAACTACTCTACCAAACTGACCAGTCTCATCTACATCACATCCAAAACATTGATACGATGAATGAATGAACTGACTTTACTCTAGTTCCTCTCCACCTCCGACTCCCACTCTACTTCGCACCCCCCCCTCTCCCTTCTTCACCCACTTCCCCTCCAACATCTACTCCTCCCACACTCACTCTTCTTCCCAAACTCACCTAATTTCAGAGCACATTCACCTTCCACACAACCTCAGACACGCACTTTCTTCATGCACGCACAATGCACTTCTAAAATCCACTCAATCTTTCAACACCATTTAACTCTTCGCTCTCCCTTCCTGCATTCATGCGCACACAAAACATCATACACACTCAGAAAAAAACATGATTTATTTACTTTAGCTTTTAAGAGTAAATTTTCACTCATAATGAAGAGTGAGGTATGTAAGCTTCTTTCATTTACTTTTAGTCTTGATTTTTTCTTTATTTACTTTGCCAGTTTGATGAAGCACTCCATTATTCTTGAATTTAAATGTTTTTTGTTTATGTTATCCCCGCGTAGGTGTAAAATATTCCAAGACGTTTCTTTATTCCTATATAACCAAGTAAAGTAACTCTGCCTTCCCTAAGTAGTAATTCATCTTACACAAAGTAGCATTCCTAACTTTAGAAAGTAATCTAGTGCACTTCATTATGTGTCTTAGCTCACTTTACTCCTCAAAGAAACCAAGTTACTTTTGCTCTTCAAACCTAGCCCACTTTACTCTATAAAGTAACCTAGCTCATTTACCCTAACAAAGTAACTTAGTTCACTTCACTCTAAAATGAACTTAACTCACATTTTTCAACTTAGAAACAGAGGTAACTAAACAAAACAAAATAAGCAAGGCCACTTCCCTTCACAAACTAACCTGACTCACATCACCTCACTAATTATCATCGTTCAGTTCAGTCCATGTAGTAAAGTAGCTCACTTAACTCACCAATATCACAATGATCCGCCGAATTAGCAGAATGAAAATTTGTTTTTGCCATTAAGGAGGAAAAATCGATCTGAATGTAACGAAAAATAATATAATAAATAAATATAATAAATAAATACATTTTTAGTATTTTTTACTGTTAACACATCGGCAGTTTCAAATCAAGGCAGGGTGACCCGGAAAAGAAGAAGCACTTTCATCATCATTCACTCTATCATTGTCTTGACAGAGGCGTACCTACAATACAGAGTACAGTGCCTATACACTTCAAAGTGCAGGAACTTTACTTCACACCTACAGTACTAGTCCGGCCTGCTGGTTTCCCTGAATCACTTCATAAATGTTACCTTGCTCACACTCCAACAGCACGTCAAGTCCAAAAAAACATTTGCTTCCACTCGCTCCTATCTAGCACGCTCACGCATGCTTGTTGTAAGTCCAAGCCCCTCACACACAAAACCTCCTTTACCCCCCTCCATCCAACATTTCCTAGGCCGACCCCTATTCCGCCTATCCCCCCTATCCTGTTTCGTTTCATCCTCTCTTAATGTTCGAACCCCCTCAGCAACACGTCCTCAGCCCTCTCGATAATGCTCTCAGTAATCCCGCACCTCCTTCTAATTTCCAAACTACGAATTCTCTGCATTATATTCACACCACACATTGCCCTCAGACATAACATCTCCACTGCCTTCTCCTTGTTGCAACATTCACAACCCATGCTTCACACCCATATAAGAGCGTTGGTATGACTATACTCTCATACATTCTCATTATTGCTTTCAAGGATAATGTTCTTTGTCTCCACAGACTCTTCAGTGAGCCACTCACCTTTTTTCTCTCATCAGTTCTATGATTCACCTCATCTTTCAAAGACCCATCTGCTAAGAAGTCGACTCCCAATTATCTGAACACATTCACTTCCTGCATACTTCCTCCCTCCAATCTGATATCCAATCTTTCGTCACCTAATTTTTTTTATCCTCATCACCTTACTATTTCCTACCTTCACTTATAATTTTCTTCTCTTACATACCCGACCAAACTCATCCACCAATCTCTGCAAAGTCTCTTCAGACTCTCCCAAAAACAGTGTAATCAGCAAAAAGCATCTGTGACAACTACCAATTTGTGTTAGATTCTGTTTTTTTAACCCCACAACTCTTGCCAACATCCGAGCATTGACTTCTCATACAACCCCATCTATAAATATATTGAACAACCATGGTGACATCAGACGTCCTTGTCTCAGGCCTACTTTTACTAGGAAATAATCTCAATCTCTAATAAAAATTCTAACCTGAACCTCACTATGATTGTAAAAACTATTCATTGCAGTCAGTAACCTACCTTCTATTCAAAACATTTGTAACATCTGCCACACTGCCTACCTATCCACCCCATCATACGCCTTTTCCAAATCCATAAATACTACAAAAAACACTTTAATTAAAATTAATATATGTATATATATATGTCGTGCCGATTAGGTAAAACTGGTCAATTAGCAAGAACTCATCTAAAATTAAGTCCTTTCTAAAATTTTCTCTTATACGTTTAATGATATATTTTTTCCATTTATGTTAATGTAAGAATTTTTAATTTTGTACCAAGAGAAACTTTGAAAACCTACCTAACCTTATTATAACAAGCGCAATTTAATTTAGCCTAACCCAACTAAATATATTTTAGATACGTTAACATTAATTTAATAATAAACAAACACAATGAAATATATTTTTTTCGTTATGTTCAGAATGATTTTGCGAAATTATTGCATACACAAATTTTCACTTGTCTTATATAGCAAGGTGAGCGTTGCTATTTAAGCCAAAATCGCGAGTTTTACCTAATCGGCACGACATATATATATATATATATATATATATATATATATATATATATATATATATATATATATATATGTCGTGCCGATTAGGTAAAACTGGTCAATTAGAAGAACTCATCTAAAATTAAGTCCTTTCTAAAATTTTCTCTTATACTTTTAAAGATATATTTTTTCATTTATGTTAATGTAAGAATTTATAATTTGTACCAAGAGAAACTTTGAAAACCTACCTAACCTTATTACAACAAGCGCAATTTAATTTAGCTAACCCAACTAAATATATTTTAGTTACGTTAACATTAATTTAATAATAAACAAACACAATGAAATATATTTTTTGTTATGTTCAGAATGATTTTGGCGAAATTATTGCATACACAAATTTTCACTTGTCTTATATGGCAAGGTGAGCGTTGCTATTTAGCCAAAATCGCAGTTTACCTAATCGGCACGACATATATATATATATATATATATATATATATATATATATATATATATATATATATATGTCGTGCCGATTAGGTAAAACTTGCGATTTTGGCTTAAATAGCAACGCTCATCTTGCCATATAAGACAAGTGAAAATTTGTGTATGCAATAATTTCGCCAAAATCATTCTGAACATAACGAAAAAATATATTTCATTGTGTTTGTTTATTATTAAATTAATGTTAACGTATCAAAAATATATAGTTGGGTTAGGCTAAATTAAATTGCGCTTGTTGTAATAAGGTTAGGTAGGTTTTCAAAGTTTCTCTTGGTACAAAATTATAAATTCTTACATTAACATAAATGAAAAAAATATATCTTTAAACCTATAAGAGAAAATTTTAGAAAGGACTTAATTTTAGATGAGTTCTTGCTAATTGACCAGTTTTACCTAATCGGCACGACATATATATATATATATATATATGTCGTGCCGATTAGGTGCATCGTGCATGTTGACCTGAGCGTCGGTAAGCTGGGATGGAAGAAGGGTGGGTAAGGATAGAAATATGGGAAAAGGTTGGGTAAGGGTAGGAGGAGGGAATATACAGGTGAGTGGCACGTCCACTCTGGGCGACATGTGCAGAGAAACTGCAGCGTTGTTGATCGGTGTGTGTGATGCTGGAGCGAGTTGTAGCAGCTGATGAGGCGGGTGGACTGCAGGCGGCTGGCAGGCGTCGATAGCAGAGTCCCAGAAGGCAGGCAAGGTCGAGAAGGCAGTCACATTACAGTGATGTGTTGGAGAAATCACTGAAGCGTTCCATTCACCAGCAAGGTGAACTGTCGTAGTGAGATGTGTTTTACTTTAATTAGACGTTGGAAGTTAGGATGTTGAAGGTCTCTTATAATGTTGTCGAGGGTCTGGAGTGGTCTGGTATTACAGCTGAACTTAACAGTTCCATCTTGGAGATGTTGAGTAAGGTCAGCAGGCATCATTGTTGAGGGAACTTGTCGAGTAGTAAAGAATCTTACACCAAACATGGTGCATGGTGGAAGTGTTGGAGTGGCAGGGCTGGAAGACGAAGTCTCTGATTGGTTCGAGGGAGTAGGAGATGAAGGCTTCTCATTGGTGGGAGGTGGTTGTGGCGAGGCTGGCAAGGAGGCAGCTGATTGGTTCTCGGTAGGGGTGTGAGGTGGTGGTGAGCTCTCATTGGTTGTTGTAGGCGTGACGTCAGTAGTAGCTGGTGGTGGTGGTGAGGCTTCAGCTGAGTCATCAGCAGGTAAAATAATGTCGTCAATATGCTGGGAATTGTTGAGTATCACAGAAGATGGTGGAGAATCTGGAAATTTGAACTCTGGCATGTTGTTTAATTTGAAGAGTTCGTTGATGGAGGTGTTGAACGTACCAGGAACAGCAGCATTATGCATATGAGCATAGACCATACAGTAGTAGATGGTGGTGGGGTCACTGGCAGGTGCGATGCTGGTAGTAGTAGGTTGCGTAGAAGCTTGGAGAATTTTAGTTGTGGTAGCTTGTAATTTTGTAATTGCAGCATAGGTGGGAGATTTGGAAGATGACTTTTTCTGTGCTGCTTCTTGGGTCTTCTTCAGAATGTCTTTACGAGTGGGACACTTAGCAGCAAGTGTGTGATGATCGTTGCTTTTACAGTTGAGGCAAGATGGTGTTGGTGGAGCAGCTGCGGTGCATGATCTAAAATCATGTCCTTCACTACTACATGTAGTGCAAAACTTCTTTTCCTTCACAGGACAGTCGCTGGTGTTGTGTGAATAAGAGTAACAGGTCCAACAGTGAGAAATGTAGTGGAATCTCTCAGCCTCGATGCAGTTGGGGCTGACAAAGTAATAATACACAGCCAGTCCGTCAGCTAATGCAGTGGCAGCCATGTTGACGTCGGTAAACTTGACCTTGAGCATGGAGGAAGCTGTAGGTATTTTCATGATGCTCTCCACTGTAGCCCATGAGTTTTGATCTTCAATGGATGTCTTGAGTTCGTCGATAGGTTGAACTGTAAGAAGTTTATCAAGTTTCTTAAGGAAAACTGTTCTTCTTGCCCTGAGAGCTGGAGATGACATGACAGTAAATCCTCGTTCAGAGAGAGTGGTGGTGGCTGTTGTAGTGAGTAGCTTCTCTGCATCTTCATCATCGTTGCAGACAACAATAAATGCTTCTTTCAAGGTCAATATGGTGTTGAACTTCACCTGTAGCACGCTCTTAACAGCAACTGCTAGAGCAAGTTTGGATGAATCATTCACAGTGCCACTGTTGGGTTTGATCTTGACACGATTTGCGTAGCTCATCGTGATGAAGGTAGAAATTCCCCTCCCCAACGGGGATCGTAGGGAGACTGAAGGAAGTCAGAGCTGCTGTGACCGCACTGGGCAGAGTCAACTCGTGTCGTGTGTCGTGTGTCTGTGTGTCGTGCCGATTAGGTAAAACTTGCGATTTTGGCTTAAATAGCAACGCTCACCTTGCCATATAAGACAAGCGAAAATTTGTGTATGCAATAATTTCGCCAAAATCATTCTGAACATAACGAAAAAAATATATTTAATTGTGTGTGTTTATTATTAAATTAATGTTAACGTATCTAAAATATATTTAGTTGGGTTAGGCTAAATTAAATTGCGCTTGTTGTAATAAGGTTAGGTAGGTTTTCAAAGTTTCTCTTGATACAAAATTATAAATTCTTACATTAACATAAATGAAAAAAATATATATTTAAACGTATAAGAGAAAATTTTAGAAAAACTTAATTTTAGATGAGTTCTTGCTAATTGACCAGTTTTACCTAATCGGCACGACATATATATATATATATATATATATATATATATATATATATATATATATATATATATATATATATATATATATATATATATATATATATATATATATATATAAGAGAATAAGAAAAACTTTATAAAACTGGGTTGTTTGAATGTGCGTGGATGTAGTGCGGATGATAAGAAAGAGATGATTGCCGATGTTATGAATGAAAAGAAGTTGGATGTCCTGGCCCTAAGTGAAACAAAGCTGAAGGGGGTAGGCGAGTTTCAGTGGGGAGAAATAAATGGGATTAAGTCAGGAGTATCTGAGAGAGTTAGAGCTAAGGAAGGGGTAGCAATAATGTTGAAGGATCAGTTATGGAAGGAGAAGAGGGACTATAAATATGTAAATTCAAGGATTATGTGGATTAAAATAAGGGTCGGTTGCGAAAAGTGGGTCATAATAAGCGTGTATGCACCTGGAGAAGAGAGGAGTGTAGAGGAGAGAGAGAGATTTTGGGAGATGTTAAGCGAATGTATAGGAACTTTAGAACCAAGTGAGAGATTAATTGTGGTAGGGGACCTAAATGCTAAAGTGGGAGAAACATGTAGAGAGGGTGTAGTAGGTAAGTTTGGGGTGCCAGGTGTAAATGATAATGGGAGCCCTTTGATTGAAGTTTGTATAGAAAGGGGTTTAGTAATAGGTAATACATATTTTAAGAAAAAGAGGATAAATAAGTATACAAGATATGATGTAGGGCGTAATGACAGTAGTTTGTTGCACTATGTATTGGTAGATAAAAGACTGTTGAGTAGACTTCAGGATGTACATGTTTATAGAGGGGCCACATATATATAATAATAATAATAATAGTAATAATAATAATATCTTTATTTACTACAAGTACATGTACATGGTATACAGGCCTAGCTGACATCAGTGACATACTACTATATAGAAAGTCCCTTGTTATGCTGAGCATTAATGTCAAAATTCATAATTTTGTACCAAGAGAAACTTTGAAAACCTACCTAACCTTATTACAACAAGCGCAATTTAATTTAGCCTAACCCAGCTAAATATATTTTACATACGTTAACAATAATTTAGTAATAAACAAACACAATGAAATATATTTTTTTCTTTAGGTTCAGAATTATTTTAGCGAAATTATTGCATACACAAATTTTCGCTTGTCTTATATGGCAAGAAGAGCGTTGCTATTTAAGCCAAAATCGCAATTTTTACATAATCAGCACGACATATATATATATATATAAATGTGTGTATGTGTGTGTGTGTGTGTGTGTGTGTGTGTGTGTGTGTGTGTGTGTGTGTGTGTGTGTGTGTGTGTGTGTGTGTGTGTGGGGGGGGTTTTTTGTGTGTGTGTGTAGTGTGTGTGTGTGTACTCACCTAATTGTGGTTGCAGGGGTCGAGACTCAGCTCCTGGCCCCGCATCTGCACTGTCTGCTACTGGGTCTCTGCTCTCCCTGCTCCGTGAGCTCTATCATACCTTGTCTTAAAACTATGTATGGTTCCCGCCTCCACTATATCGTTCGCTAAACTATTCCACTTCCTAACTATCCTATGGCTGAAGAATTGCTTCCTAACATCCCTCTGACTCATCTGAGTCTTCAGCTTCCAGTTGTGTCCCCTTGTTTCTGTGTTTCCTCTCTGGAACATCCTGTCACTATCTACCTTGTCGATTCCCGCAGTATTTTGTATGTCGTTATCATGTCTCCTCTAACCCTTCTGTCCTCCAGTGTTGTTAGTCCTATTTCCTCAACCTTTCTTCATAAGGCAGTCCCCTGAGTTGTGGAACTAGCCTTGTCGCAAACCTTGCACTTTCTCTAATTTCTTGACGTGCTTGACCAGGTGTGGGTTCCAGACTGGTGCTGCATACTCTAGTATGGGCCTGACGTATACGGTATACAGTGTCCTGAACGATTCCTTGTTAAGGTAACGGAACGCTAATCTTAGGTTTGCCAGTCGCCCATATGCTGCCGCGGTTATATGGTTGATGTGTGCTTCCGGAGACGTGCTTGGTGTTATACTCACCCCAAGGTCTTTCTCCTTTGATGAGGTTAGTAGCCTTTGTCCACCTAGCCTGTACTCTGTCAGCGGTCTTCTTTGCCCTTCTCCGATCTTCATGACTTTGCATTTGGTGGGGTTAAATTCGAGAAGGCAGTTGCTAGACCAGATGTCAAGCTTGTCCAGGTCGCTTTGAAGTCCTGCTTGGTCTTCATCCGATGTGATTCTCCTCATTAATTTCACATCATCTGCGAAAAGAGACACTTCTGAGTCTATCCCATCCGTCATGTCATTCACATATAGCAAGAATAGCACTGGTCCTAGGACTGACCCCTGCGGTACACCGCTCGTCACAGGCGCCCACTGTGATACCTCATCACGCACCATGACCCGTTGTTGCCTCCCTGTGAGGTATTCCCTGATCCATTCCAGTGCCCTTCCTGTTATACACGCTTGGTCTTCCATCTTCTTTACTAATCTCATGTGAGGAACTGTGTCAAAGGCCTTCCTGCAGTCCAAGAAAATGCAGTCAACCCACCCTTCTCTCTCTTGCCTTATCTCTGTTACTTTATCATAGAACTCCAGGAGGTTTGCTACACAGGATTTTCCTTCCCTGAATCCGTGCTGTCTGGCGTTGATTAACCTGTTCTGCTCCAGATGCTCCACCATTCTTGTCCTGATGATTTTCTCCAAGACTTTGCACACTATACATGTAAGTGACACCGGTCTGTGTTGAAAATTTTGGTAAGTGGCACACTCAGAACCTCAGCTCCTTCCCGAAGGACCCATGGTGAGATATTGTCCGGACCCATTGCCTTTGAGGTATCAAGGTCACTGAGTAACTGCTTCACCTCCCCTCAGATGTGTGTATTCCTCCAGCACTCGATACATCCCTTGTTGGTGACGCACCCGTCCTGTCTACCCAACTGCCTTCCTTCCTCCACTGTGAATACTTCCCTAAACCTCGAGTTGAGCTCCTCACATACCTCTTGATCATTACTTGTGAGTTCCCCATCTTCCCTCCTCAGCCGTATCACCTGATCCTTTACTGTTGTCTTCCTTCTGATGTGGCTGTACATCAGTTTCGGGTCAGACTTGACTTTCGATGCTATGTCGTTTTCGTACTGTTTCTGGGCCTCCTCCGTACCTGTGCATACTCGTTTCTAGCTCTTCGACTAATCTCCTTGTTTGCTTGGGTTCTTTGCCTTCTGTACCTTTTCCATTCTCTGGCACTCTGAGTCTTTGCCTCTCTGCATCTTTGGGTAAACCAGGGGCTCTTTCTTGTCTTTCCATTTATTCTTTTTCTTTTGGGTATAAACCGTTCCTCTGCCTCCTTGCACTTTGTCGCTACGTATTCCATCATTTCATTTACTGACTGTCCTTCCATTTCCCTTTCCCACATAACCTCCTGCAGGAAATTCCTCATACCTGTGTAGTCCCCTCTTTATAGTCTGGTATGTCTCTTTCAGCACCGTTTTCCTCTCCACCTGCAGCTCTACTATGTACTCAAAGCTCAGCACCATATGGTCACTGGCTCCCAGGGGGCTCTCGTGTGTTATGTCCTCGATATCTGAGTTATTCAGGGTGAATACAAGGTCCAGCCTTGCTGGTTCGTCCTCTCCTCTATCTCTGGTCGTGTCCCTGACATGTTGGTGTGTGTGTGTGTGTGTGTGTGTGTGTGTGTGTGTACTCACCAAGTTGTACTCACCTAGTTGTGGTTTCATGGTTCGAGTCATAGCTCCTGGCCCTGCCTCTTCACTGGCCGCTACTGGGTTACTCTCCCTGCGCCATGAGCATTATCATACCTCTTCTTAAAGCTATGTATGGAGCCTGCCTCCACTACATCACTTCCTAAACTATTCCAATTCCCGACCACTCTGTGACTGAAGAAATACTTCCTAACATCTCTGTGATTCATCTGAGTCTTCAACTTACAACTGTGTACCCTTGTTGCTGTGTCCCATCTCTGGAACATTCTGTTTATGTCCACCTTGTCAATTCCTCTCAGTATCTTATATGTCGTTATCATGTCCCCCTAATCTCTCCTGTCCTCCAGTGTCGTCAGGTCGATTTCCCTTAACCTCTCCTCGTAGGACATACCCCTTAGCTCCGGGACTAGTCTTGTTGCAAACCTTTGCACTTTCTCTAGCTTCTTTACGTGCTTGGCAAGGTGTGGGTTCCAAACTGGCGCTGCATACTCTAGTATGGGCCTAACGTACACAGTGTACAGGGTCCTGAACGATTGTTTGTTAAGATGTCGGAATGCTGTTTTTAGGTTTGCTAGGTGCCCATATGCTGCAGCAGTTATTTGGTTGATGCGCGCCTCAGGAGATGTGCCTGGTGTTATACTCACCCCAAGATCTTTTTCCTTGAGTGAGGTTTGTAGTCTCTGGCCCCCTAGGCTGTACTCCGTCTGCGGAGTGGTGGGGTTGAACTCCAGGAGCCAATTGCTGGACCAGGCTTGCAGCCTGTCCAGATCCCTTTGTAGTTCTGCCTGGTCCTCGTCCGATTGAATTCTTCTCATCAACTTCACATCATCTGCAAACAGGGACACTTCAGAGTCTATTCCTTCCGTCATGTCGTTCACAAATACCAGAAACAGCACTGGTCCTAGGACTGATCCCTGTTGATCCCCACTCGTCACCGGCGCCCACTCTGACACTTCGCCACGTACCATGACTCGCTGCTATCTTCCTGACAGGTATTCCCTGATCCATTGTAGTGCCTTCCCTGTTACCCCTGCCTGGTCCTCCAGCTTCTGCACTAGCCTCTTGTGTGGAACTGTGTCAAACGCCTTCTTACAATCCAAGAATATGCAATCTACCCACCCTCTCTCTCTCTTGTCTGATTGCTGTCACCCTGTCGTAGAACGCCAGTAGGTTTGTGACACAGGATTTATCGTCCCTGAAACCGTGTTGGCCGTCGTTGATAAGCTCATTCCTTTCTAGGTGCTCCACCACTCTTCTCCTGATAATCTTCTCTATGACCTTGCATACTTTACATGTCAGTGACACTGGTCTGTAGTTTAGTGCTTCGTGCCTGTCTTGCATACCTCAGGTAGTCGCCCTGTTTCAATAGATGTGTTGAAGACTGTTGTTAGTGGCACGCATAACGCCTGTGCTCCCTCTCTCAGCACCCATGGAGAGATGTTATCCGGCCCCATCGCCTTTGAGGTATCTAGCTCGCTTAGCAGCCTCTTCACTTCTTCCTCGGTTGTATGTATTGTGTTTAACAATTGATGGTGGACCCCACATCTCCGTCTTTCTAGGGTCCCATTTGTCTCCTCTGTGAACACTTCTTTGAATGTCATGTCGAGCTCTTCACATACTTCTTGGTCGTTTCTTGTGATCTTCCCTCCTTCCTTCCTCAGCCTGATTACCTGGTCCTTGACTGTTGTTTTTCTCCAGATGTGGCTGTACAACAGCTTCAAGTCAGATTTGGCTTTTGCTGCTATGTCATTTTCGTACTGTCGTTGGGCCTCCCTTCTTACCTGTGCATATTCATTTCTGGCTCTACGACTGCTCTCCTTATTCTCCTGGGTTCTTTGCCTTCTATACTTCTTCTATCCTTTAACACACTTGGTTTTGGCCTCTCTACACCTTTGAGTGAACCAAGGGCTCATCCTGGCCTTTTCATTATTTTTGTTTCCCTTGGGTACAAACCTCTCCTCAGCTTCCTTGCATATTGTTGTCACATATTCCATCATCTCATTTACTGACTTCCCTGCCCGTGCCCCGTCCCACTGACCCTCGTGAAGGAAATTCTTCCTGTCTGTGTAGTCCCCTCTCTTGTAGTTTGGTTTCATTTGTCCTGCCCGTCCTGCTTCCCTCTCCACTTGTCACTCTATGTATTTGAAACTCAGAACCAAGTGGTCACTGGCCCGAGGAGTTTTTCGTAAGTGATAATCTCAATTTCTGCACAACTAAAGGAGAATACTAGGTCCAGACTCGCTTGTTCGTCCTCTCCTCTCTCTCTCTCTTTCTCTGGTAGTGTTCCTTTCGTGTTAGTACATGAGGGTTTCCAGTACCACCTCCATCATCTTTTCCCTCCACGTTTCTGGGCCCCAATGTGGCTCCAGGTTCTCCCAGTCAATTTCTTTGTGATTGAAGTCGCACACAATCAGCAGCTTTGCCCTGCTCGCATGAGCTCTTCCGGCCACTTCAGCCAGTGTGTCAACCATCGCTCTGTTACTCTCATCATATTCGTGCCTTGGCCTTCTGCTGTTCTGTGGTGGGTTATACATCACTGCAATTACCTTGGGGCCTCCAAACTGAAGTGTTCTTATCATGTAGTCTCTTCTTCTCTGTCTCCTCTCTCCAACTCTTCAAAATTCATTGTATTTAGATGAGCAGTGCCACTCCTCCACCCCGTCTGTTCCCTCTGTCTTTCCTCAAGATCTGATATCCCATTGGGAAGATGGCATCTGTTATCATTCCGTTGAACTTGGTTTCGGTGAGAGCTATGGTGTCCCGTGATGCCTCTTTAATTATCTTGTGCTACTCCTCCCACTTATTCATTTTTCCATCAGCGTTGGTGTACCATATCTTCAGTTTCCTCTCCAACACTGTGTTCTGGGGAGTCTGTGGGGGTGGGTGACCTCTCATTGTTCTGTGGGGCTGTACAGCATAGTGTGCTGGAGTTGTAAGTGAGGATTGTGGTTTGTGTTAGGATAGCGCGTTTGGCCGTGGGGTCCTGAAGGTGGTTCTGTGTGTACTTGCCCTTGTTGCTCTACTCGGCTCTGGTTGTCCTCTGCTGACTCTGTCATTGTCTCTCTTCCTACCCCCTTTTGTTGCTGTGTCTTCTCCCACAGCTGCTGTCATTCTGTTCTTGTTCTGTCATGGTCTAGGAACACCCTCTTGTATGTTGTATGTTGATGATTCCTTCAGCCATGGTTTCTCTTGCAGGATCTTGTTCCACATCATTTATGTCTTGAAAATCAGTTTGACTAGCCGATTTCTCCCCCGTCAAGTATCCTCCTAACATATCTATAAAGTTTTGAATTTTTTACTTTGTATTTGTATTGCTTTGCACTGCTTATGTATGAAAAATATATATATTTGGGCATACCTCGTAAATACAATGTAATGTGTCTTACCATTTGTGTGGTTGTATAATCTCGAATATATTTACCGTGTTAATAAAATATTGTATTCGTTTAATGTTTAATCATGGAATGGTCATCATTAACTTAACTTTTTGTATATCAGCTTTACCCCATATATACCCACCTGTTTAATATGTACGAATGAAATAAGGCAGAGACCACAGTAGCGGTCATATAAATCTAGGGATGATGTAATCCAGATTTAATTTAACAAAAACCATAATACGTATATATGCAGGGAATAAGTCACGTAAAATCAATCTTCACCAGACGAAATGGAGTGAGTATAAACTCTTGGGGATTCCTTCTACAAAAAAACGTCAAACCAAATAAACCCAGAAGACTCACCAAGTTGTTTCAGGACTACCTTTACCAGGATGCAACACTTCTACGCACACACATATATATATATATATACTCACAGACAGGCACACATATGTCTTCGAGCACACGCACGCAAATAACACACACATCTAAACACACACAAACACACACACACACTTCATAGTGGAGACAGAGAAGCTCTCAGAAAACCAAGGTGGTAGGGTGCGCCAGCAAGTGCTGAACACACTGCACACAACCGAGGATGAGGTGAAGACACTGCTAAAGGAACTAGATATCTCGAAGGCGGTGGGTCCTGATAAAATCTCTCCTTGGGTCCTTTGAGAGGGATCGTAAGGAATCATTCACGCCACTGTACACCGTGTACATCAGTCTCATATTGGAGTATGCAGCACCAGTATGGAACCCAAACTTGATCAAACACTTCAAGAAATTAAAGAAAGTGCAAAGGTTTCCAACAAAATTCCGGAACTGAAGGATTTGTCCTACGTTGAGAGGTTAAGGG
This sequence comes from Cherax destructor, assembly GCA_009830355.1. Taxonomy (NCBI): domain Eukaryota; kingdom Metazoa; phylum Arthropoda; class Malacostraca; order Decapoda; family Parastacidae; genus Cherax; species Cherax destructor. The sequence goes on along the minus strand of WNWK01011021.1, from coordinate 33,149 downwards.
AAAGTAACCTGATAACACTGGAAGAGAGGAGGAATAGGGATGACATGATAACAACATGTAAACTACTGAGAATAATTTACAGGGTGGAAAGGCATACATAGAATGTTTCAGAGATGTGACACAGCTACAAGAGGTCACAACTGGAAGATGAAAACTCAGATGAGTCACAAGGATTTAGAAAGTACCTCTTCAGCCATAGAGTTGTCATTAAGTGGAACAATCTGGAGAGTGATGTAGTGGAGGCAGGATCCATACATAGCTTTAAGGGGAGGTATAATGAAGCTCATGGAGCAGGGAGAGCGTGGACATAGTAGCGACCATTGAAGAGGCGGGGCCAAGAGCTATGACTCGACCCCTTCAACCAGTGCAAGCCGAACTTAGATATTCAGACTTCTGACACACATCTCATTGTTTTCCTTTTAGCTTAGAAATCCATGGCAATATTAAACTACTGAGAGAGGTCTTCCCATGTGTCTAGTGTACCACTGCCATGGACTGTTATCTCAGTGGAAATGACTACTACACACTAAACTGTTTCTGTACCTAGATATGTATTATAGATGTATAAGGTCTTCTGATTATGATTATTATTATTATTATTATTATTCACAGGAAAATTGTATTAAAGTAATGTTTTATGGCATTTATTTCTATTTGATTTTCATTGATTCAAGGCAGTATTATGAAATGATAATTTACGAGGATTGAGAAAATCACTGAACTATATTGTTGACGATAGTGGAACAAGCGCCGCCCAGATGAGACTCCTGGCAAGGTAGGCTCCGCCTCCTTACTTCATCCCACTCTGTAATTTAGCTGACTTCATTCCACAATGTAGCCTAGTTCATTTTACAAAAATAAGCTAATTCATTTCACAGTAATTTATCACCTTTCACAAAAAAAAACCTAGCTCACTTCAATTAAAAAAGTAATCAAGTTCTCTTTATTCTTGAAAGTAGACTAGCTTACTTAGCTTCACAAAGTAGAAAAGCTCTTTTCGAAGTAACGATATTCACGTCATTCCATACAGCAACCTAACACACTTCATTGTACAGTAGCCTAGCTAAATACATCACAAAAAAGAAACCTAGCTAACTCATTCAAGAAAAATAATCTAGCTCACACTTCAGTCAGAAAGAAAATCTCGCCCACTTCGTCCCACAAAGAAATCTTGAACGTTTCGTTCATCAAAACTACCTAGTTGACATCATTCCACAAAGTAACCAATCTAACTTCATTATATAAAGCAACTCTGCTCAATTTGTTATATAAAGTAACCTAGTTCACATGATTCCACAAAGTAACCATGGTCATATTATTTTACAAAGTTAACTAGCTCACTTCATTCCACAAAATAACTTAGCTGAATCCATTTCACAGAGAAACCTAGTTCATTTCATTCCACACAGGAACCTAGTTTATTTCATTCCACACAGGAACCTAGTCATTTCATTCCATACTGTAACCTAGTCATTTCATTCCACACAGGAACCTAGTCATTTCATTCCACACAGGAACCTAGTCATTTCATTCCACAGGAACCTAGTAATTTCATTCCACACAGGAACTTAGTCATTTCATTCCACAGGAACCTAGTCATTTCATTCCACACAGGAACCTAGTCATTTCATTCCACACAGGAACCAAGTCATTTCATTCCACACAGGAACCTAGTCATTTCATTCCACACAGGAACCTAGTCATTTTACAAATTAAAGAGCCTCAGATCATTCTAGAATGTAATCTCGCTCAATTTCTTCCATATATGAACCCAGGAAACTTCCCTTCATAAACTATCTTAGTATATTTTATTCCACAAAGTAATTTAGGTAATATCATTCGAAAAAGTACCCTGGTCTACTTAATTTCACAAAGTAACGTTATTCACTTCATTCCAAAACAGACATGCATCACTTCTACAAAATAATCGGTCATCTCCCTATGTTCATCACTCTTTTCTTACCGATTTTTCCTTGTCCTCATTCCTTTGTCTGACTCACCTGAGCATTGATGGAGGACATAGGTTTAGGAGTCCTGGGGAAAGTTCTGTATACATTGCTGGGGTAAGGAATGGAGGCGCACACGTGTACACTGCCGAAGCCGCCTTCTTCTGGGGTAGTTGGACTCTTGTTCTTCACCTCAACATTACCTGCGGACGAGGTGGTTGTTGTACTTACGATGAAGTTATATTAAACGTGGAATATTTATTTAACAAATATTGCATATATATATATATATATATATATATATATATATATATATATATATATATATATATATATATATATATATATATATATATATATATATATATATATATATATATATATGTCATTGGATTAGGTAAAACTGGTCAATTAGCAGAACTCATCTAAAATTAAGTCCTTTCTAAAAATTTCTCTTATACGTTTAAAGATATATTTTTTCATTTATGTTAATGTAAGAATTTATAATTTTGTACCAAGAGAAACTTTGAAAACCCACTAACCTTATTACAATAAGCGCAATTTAATTTAGCCAAACCCCAACTAAATATATTTTAGATACGTTAACATTAATTTAATAATAAACAAACACAATGAAATATATTTTTTCGTTATGTTCAGAATGATTTTGGCGAAATTATTGCATACAAATTTTCACTTGTCTTATATGGCAAGGTAAGCGTTGCTATTTAAGCTCAAAATCGCTAAGTTTTACCTAATCGCACGACATATATATTATATATATATATATATATATATATATATATATATATATATATATATATATATATATATATATATATATATATATATATATATATATATATATATATATATTTATTTATTTATTAACACATAGGCCGATTCCCACCAAGGCAGGGTGGCGCGAAAAAGAAAAACTTTCATCATCATTCACTCCATCACTGTCTTGTCAGATGGGTGCTTTACACTACAGTTATAAAACTGCAACATTAACACCCCTCCTTCAGAGTGCAGACACTGTACTTCCCATCTCCAAGACTCAAGTCCGGCTACCGGTTTCCCTGAATCCCTTCATAAATGTTACTTTGCTCACACTCCAACAGCACGTCAAGTATTAAAAACCATTTGTCTCCATTCACTCCTATCAAATACGCTCACACATGCTTGCTGGAAGTCCAAGCCCCTCGCACACAAAACTTCCTTTACCCCCTCCCTCCAACCTTTCCTAGGCCGACCCCTACCTCGCCTTCCCTCCACTACAGATTTATTCACTCTCGAAGCCATTCTGTCTCGTTCCATTCTCTCTACATGTCCGAACCACCTCAACAACCCCTCCTCAGATCTCTGGATAATAGTTTTGGTAATCCCGCACCTCCTCCTAATTTCCAAACTCCGAATTCTCTGCATTATATTCACACCACACATTGACCTCTGACATGACATCTCCACTGCCTCCAGCCTTCTCCTCGTTGCATCACCCATGCTTCACACCCATATAAGAGTGTTGGTATACCTATACTCTCATACATTCCCCTCTTTACTTCCATGGACAAAGTTCTTTGTCTCCACAGACTCCGAAGTGCTCCACTCACCCTTTTTCCCTCATCAATTCTATGATTCACCTCATCCTTCATAGACCAATCTGCTGACATGTACACTCCCAAATATCTGACTACATTCACCTCCTCCATACTCTCTCCTCCAATCTGATATCCAATCTTTCGTCACCTAATCTTTTTGTTATCATCATCACCTTACTCTTTCCTATATTCACTTTCAATTTTCTTCTTTTACACACCCTACCAAATTCATCTACCAACCTCTGCAACTTCTCTTCAGAATCTCCCAAAAGCACAGTGTCATCCTAATCGGCACGACATATATATATATAATGTCGTGGCGAATACGTAAAATTGGTTAATTAGCAAGAACTCATTAACTCCTTTCTAAAAAAAATTCCTATTCCTTTAAAGATATGTTTCTTTTCATTTATATTATTGTAAAAATTAATAATTATGTATCAAAAGTACCTTAGAAAACTTATCTAACCTTATTAGAACAAGCGCAATTTAATTTAGTGTAATCCAACTAAATATACCTTAGATAAGTTTGGAATAATTGCATTAAAAACAAACACAATGACATTTTTTTCCGTTAGGTTTAGAATGATTTCTGCGAAATTATTGCGTACACAAATTGTCGCTTCCCTTATACGGCAAGAGGAGCGTTACTGTGTGTGTGTTTGTCTTCTAGAATAAGCCAACCTGATGAGTTTGTTTTATATATCAAGAATCACGTGCAACTAATAAGGAAAGTGAAAATTTGTGTATATAATAATTCTGAGAAAATCAGTCTCTGCATAACCAAAGAATTTATAATTGATTTTAAGAAATGCTAAATGAATTTAAACTTACCTAGAATATATTTAGTATCATTAGGCTAATTGATATTTTGTTTGATTTGGTTGAGTTAGGCTTTTAATTTTGGCTTGGTCGAAAAATGTCTTTTTATATCATTTTAGAAAAAAATATTTATCAATCTGTGAAAGAAAATTTTGGAAAAGTTAATTTTTTAAGGGAATTAAGCATATTTGAAGAATTTAGCTTATTAGACACTAGATATATCAATACCATGCTGGAGGCTGACTGGTGTGCCCTGCTGTAGGAAGAAAAATGTCTTCCAGTGAAGCAAGCTACCTAACGTTATTAGGAATCAGGAGCTTAGTGGTTTAAGGCTCTTTCGTTGACAGCAATCAACGTAGGTTCGAATCGTACTGCCTGTGACATTTCTTTGTTTATACCTCTGCTTGCTTCTAAGATGTGCATTGAATATATGATTTTGAATGAATGAATTTGCTTATAGGATCTCATTTTATACATGTTTCTAACGCAGACTTTTTATCACAAACCTTGGAATAAAGTGAGCTATGGAATAAAAAATCGATACATGATACTAAAAGAATATGGATCAGCGTTGCAACTACATGTAAACACTTTCCCACATTATCTAACATAGTCTTACTGTACAGAGCAAAAGAAATCATAGTCCTAGAAAGAAACATATTACTTCATCATTCATTCCAAAGTAAATTACCATTAGCAGGTACTATAAGGTCGGGGTTATTGTCGTCCATGTCTCGTGTGCCAGCCAAGGACGTCTGTAAAGGCAGTGTAATGGTCTTGCTCCTTGCACTATCTTTTTTCCTGAAGCTGACTACGACTACTGCCACCAACGCCACTAGCACCAGCGACCCAACCACCCCCACCATCACTGCCAGTATTGGAGTGATAGGTTCCAGTTCTTCAGGAGGTGGACGAACCTGGGCAGTGCGTCTCTCAGCAGCATCCCTGACAGTGTAGCCGGTAAGATAGCGCTTCTCGCTTGGACCCCTCTCGTTGGCAGCATAAACATGGACTACATAGGAGGTTCCAGGTTCAAGGCCTCGTAGAGAAAAATCCGGAGCACTGTTTTCTGTTATGTTGAGAAGTAAACGTTTACTCTCAGCCTCATAAGCCTCAATAATGAAATTTTGTACAAGGCCTCCATCATATCCAGGGACACAGCGCACCTTCATGGTCTCCGTCGTCAGGTTAGTAAGGTTGCAGTTCTCAGGAGGGTTGGGTCTCCCTGCCGCAACAACCGTGTATGCACATGGTATCTTCTGCGTGCCGAGCGTGTTTCTGCCCCAACAGAGTAATGTACCGTAGTCTAGCTCAGTACGAGCCACGTAACACAGGGAAGACTGGAGCCGTTCAGCGACCACGTGATTCTCTGCGATGTCGACTACGTCGCCACTGCTGTTAAATCGCCAGAAGAAATGAATAACAGGAGGCACGGCATCCAGGCGGCATGTGATTGCCACTTCTTCATTTCTGGCGGCACCGTAGACGTGGATCTGTCCAGAGGCGCACACAGGAGCATCTGGGGCAAGAAAGTTACTCAGGAAAAGTTGATCATCAAACATTTGATAATAAAATATAATTCCTATTAGTCAATGTGATGCGAAGTCACTAACTGGAGAAAGTAAGTCACTAATTAGAGAAAGTAAGTCACTAACTGGAGAAAGTAATAGGAAAGATGAGCAACGTTTCACTTTGTAAGTGAAAAATGTTTCACTCTAAAACACTGTTCAATATTTTGTCTTCTAATTATTTTTTTCCAACAATAATTTATCATAAATTTTCCTTCATTTAAGGGAGTTCAACTTACATGCAAATATATGAGTTGATAAAACTACACAATAAAAACCTGAAATAAAAAATAACATCAATATTGAATAAACCTGCGCTGTATCATCCTTAGGGATTTACCGTTTATGTGTAATAATAATAATAATAATAATAATAATAATAATAATAATAATAATAATAATAATAATAATAATAATAAACTAATACTAATAATAATAATAATAATAATAATAATAATAATAATAATAATAATAATAATAATAATAATAATAATAATAATAATAATAATAATAATAATAATAATAATAAAAGAAGAAGAAGAAGAAAAGAAGAAGAAGAAGAAGAAGAAAGAAGAAGAAGAAAGAAGAAAGAAGAAGAAGAAAGAAGAAGAAGAAGAAGAAGAAGAAGAAGAAGAAGAAGAAGAAGAAGAAGAAGAAGAAGAAGAAGAAGAAGAAGAAGAAGAAGAAGAAGAAGAAGAAGAAGAAGAAGAAGAAGAAGAAGAAGAAGAAGAAGAAGAAGAAGAAGAAGAAGAAGAAGAAGAAGAAGAAGAAGAAATAGAAGAAGAAGAAGAAGAAGAAGAAGAAGAAGAAGAAGAAGAAGAAGAAGAAGAAGAAGAAGAAGAAGAAGAAGAAGAAGAAGAAGAAGAAGAAGAAGAAGAAGAAAAAGAAGAAGAAGAAGAAGAAGAAGAAGAAGAAGAAGAAGAAGAAGAAGAAGAAGAAGAAGAAGAAGAAGAAGAAGAAGAAGAAGAAGAAGAAGAAGAAGAAGAAGAAGAAGAAGAAGAAGAAGAAGAAAAAGAAGAAGAAGAAGAAGAAGAAGAAGAAGAAGAAGAAGAAGAAGAATATTGAATAAACAAGTGTGTCCTGTTAAAAACAAGTAAACTCTTTTTTTATTTAATAATATCTGGTATTCAATATAATTATTATTAAAAAATGACAAATTAAGGAAAGTAATTTTTTTAAGGCAGCTGAGTTTTATTGAGCAGTTCAGTGTATGAAGAACAGAATATATACAACTGAATGAACATAAGCAAACAATCGCTGCAAGGCGATCTTAATAATGCAAGACAAGGCATGGGGGGGAATCTTTAGCTCAGTTACTTTCACAATTATCAGAGCATCATCAGGAGCTGTGCAATGTTGCAAAGGTAGCAACAGGGGAAATGAGGGGAAGTTTTCTCAGAGGATAGTAGCGTGAGTAACTCCGCCAGTGTCTCTCTCAGAAAGCGAGAGCCACGGCCGAGTGCCACACACCCACGTGCTCCCCACACCCCACCCACTATTGGGTCGGGTGTGGGGGGCGTAGGAAAACTAGAAGGTTTAATAGCCAACCTAAGCTTCTAATTATTGAGAACAGGTCATGTGATATGAGGGATTACGTAACAATAGTGGATAATACACAGAGTGCAACTATTATGTATAACCTAAATAATAAACCAAAAGGGAAGAATGCTCTCATTTCCCAGTTAACAATACCCCCATGTCCCGAGGACTTGTAGAATATTATAGAAATACTCAGAAGGGTCTAAGCGTATGTTCCTAAATGCTGTCTACAACTATTCTCAGTGTCGGTTAATATGCATATATTATTTATGGATCTCTCTGGTATTCACTCACGCTACTATCCTCTGAGAAACCTTCCCCTCAGTCCTCCTGTTGCTACCTTTGTAATATTGCACACCTCTTGATGACGCACTGACAAGTGTGAGACTTTTTGAGCTCAAGATATCCACCCCCGTGTTGCATACACGAGTGTCCTCGCAACATGAAACAAGACTAGTTCGCTAGGCTCATGTTTGTAGGATCGATGGCGTAGCGGATAGGGTGACACGTACGTTCTGATGTCTCTTGAGGCAGGACAATGTGTCATGGGGTCGAATCCTGGCCTGCAGCAGTTTGATAAATATTTCAATACCACTTGTTTCGTGGCAATTTATATATATATATATATATATATATATATATATATATATATATATATATATATATATATATATATATATATATATATATATATATATATATATATATATATATATATATATATATATATATATATGCAGGGTGATCCGAAAAAAAGAAAAACTTTCATCATCATTCACTCCATTACTGTCTTGCCAGAAGCATGCTTACCCTACAGTTAAAAAAATGCAACATATCACCATCCCTCTTTCAGAGTAATTCCCACCTCCAGGACTCAAGTCCTGCTAGTCTGCTTCTCTGAATCCATTCTTAAATGTTACTTTGCTTATACTCCAACAGCACGTCAATTCATCAAAATCATTTGCCTCCACTCACTTCTATCTAACACGCTCACGCACGATTGCTGGAAGTCCAAGGCCCTCGCACAAAAAAACCTCCATTACCCTCCAATCTTTCCTAGGACGAACCCTACCCCGCCTTCCTTCCATTACAGATTTATATGATTTATATTGTATATTTGCAGACGTGACCCATGCTGTGTATGTGGATGATTACGAATTAGATTACTCTCTACAAATATGCTGACAACTCCCACCAAATTACCACCCAGTCAGCCTTATATCAGAAGAGGGTAGATAATTAGAATCCATTATAGGCAAATATAATTAGAAAGCTACCTTCAAGAGCATGGCTTGATTAAAGAGTTTCAATACAAATTCACAAGAGATCGATCATGCATAACAAATTTAGTAACCTTCAGAAAAGTATTGAAGGCAGTGAAGCATAATGAATAATGGAGCGTTTTCTTCGTAGATGCCAATAAGACTTTACTGAGTTCCACACAAAAGTCAAAAAAGATGCACATGCAGTTCAGTGTTGATTAATATAAAGTTCTTATCCTCAGCAATGTAAATAACCCTGTCACGTATATAGGAAATTGCATTCAGTATGATCATTTAGAGTGTGAACAAGACAAGGGAGCTCGTGGTAAGCAGAAATCTGAAGCCAAGACAGCAGTGTCTAGGCGTCCATAATGTTTCCCTGGATTCACATCAAGATGTGAATGTAACAAAAAGTTGCAGGTTATGCTACTGCTCTACAGATCTAACAAGAGATCTCTTAGATAATGCACTTGATGTGTGGTGTGCTTACGAGTGCACCAGAGAGCACAAGGGTTAAGGAGAACATCAACCCGGGACATAACCCGCCCACATAAAACCTTCTCAAGATAAATCCCATCTAGCACATGACTCAACTATTACCCGGAAGGGAAGAAACTCACCTACGACTAAGAAGACTAGGAAAAAAACAATCTAAAGCTAACTCATTTTCTAACCTAAGTTAACATCATCTAATCAAACTTAATCTAATCTAACCTAGCTTAACTGAACCTAACCTAATCAAACTAACCCTTCAATAACCTAATCAATCCAGCTCTAGCCTAACGTAACATAACTGAACCTAACCTTGCTTAGTTTTATGTAACTGAACCGAACCTAAGCTGACATGACCTAACTTAACGAAACCTAACATAAATGACCCTAGTCTTGCATAATTTAGCCCAATCTAATATTTAAAGATGGATTAGTAGGGCATTAGTACGTTCATAGATACCAGAAACAATATATGTTTTCTAGACAAGCTTTGATAAGGACTAAGAGGCTACCATGAGGACTTTGCCTATACAAACATAAACTAGTGAGCACTTATTCATGAATACACACAAACACACACACACACACACACACACGCACACACACACACACACACACACCCGATGGCAAGGTGGCTAGCACTCTTGCTTCACGCACGGAGGGCCCGGGTTCAATTCCCGGCGGGGCCGAAACATTTCGAAGTGTTTCGTTACACACACACACATACACTAACACATACATACAACAGGCCTAGTGTCTAATCGACATGTGCCTAGGACAAAATGGTAACTAACTAACACACACAATTCCCGGCGGAGCGGAAACATTTCGAAGTGTTTCCTTACACACACAAACACACACACACACACACACACACACACACACAAACACACACACACGAGGAACACCTTGTTACTCTTACATTGAACTTTAAGAATGACAGCATTGCTCTGACCGTCTCCCTCAATGTTGGAGGCAACACAGGTGTAGAGACCAGTTTGTTGGCGCCTCACTCGCTGGATCACCAGAGACTGGTTGCTGACGATCACTCCAGCTGACACATTGTGTTGCACTGGCACTCCCTGCAACATCATCCACACCCAGGTGAGAAATTTAAAACGGATTTAAAACGTGTTTTATTATGAATTAATAGAAGAAAAGTACAACATATAAAAACAAACAGCTTTCTATTGACTTATGTGATGCACTAAACCAGTATGGGCCATTCAACACAAGTAGTGTTAAACTGATATTTCATCCACTAATTAAAATTACTCAAATATGTTATGCCTAATACAGTTTGTGAAGTAGTGACTCCGTGTGTGTCGCTGAGTGCAGTGTTGCTGAGTGCAGTTTCGCTGAGTGCAGTGTTGCTGAGTGCAGTTTCGCTGAGTGCAGTGTTGCTGAGTGCAGTGTCGCTGAGTGCAGTGTCACTGAGTGCAGTGTCACTGAGTGCAGTGTTGCTGAGTGCAGTGTCACTGACTGCAGTGTTGCTGAGTGCAGTATCGCTGAGTGCAGTGTCGCTGAGTGCAGTGTCACTGAGTGCAGTGTTGCTGAGTGCAGTGTCGCTGAGTGCAGTGTTGCTGAGTGCAGTGTCGCTGAGTGCAGTGTCACTGAGTGCAGTGTCACTGAGTGCAGTGTTGCTGAGTGCAGTGTCACTGACTGCAGTGTTGCTGAGTGCAGTATCGCTGAGTGCAGTGTCGCTGAGTGCAGTGTCACTGAGTGCAGTGTTGCTGAGTGCAGTGTCGCTGAGTGCAGTGTTGCTGAGTGCAGTGTCGCTGAGTGCAGTGTCACTGAGTGCAGTGTCACTGAGTGCAGTGTTGCTGAGTGCAGTGTCACTGACTGCAGTGTTGCTGAGTGCAGTATCGCTGAGTGCAGTGTCGCTGAGTGCAGTGTCACTGAGTGCAGTGTTGCTGAGTGCAGTGTCGCTGAGTGCAGTGTTGCTGAGTGCAGTGTCGCTGAGTGCAGTGTTGCTGAGTGCAGTGTCGCTGAGTGCAGTGTCGCTGAGTGCAGTGTCACTGAGTGCAGTGTTGCTGAGTGCAGTGTCGCTGAGTGCAGTGCCGCTGAGTGCAGTGTCACTGAGTGCAGTGTCGCTGAGTGCAGTGTCACTGAGTGCAGTGTTGCTGAGTGCAGTGTCGCTGAGTGCAGTGTCGCTGAGTGCAGTGTCGCTGAGTGCAGTGTTGCTGAGTGCAGTGTTGCTGAGTGCAGTGTCGCTGAGTGCAGTGTCACTGAGTGCAGTGTCGCTGAGTGCAGTGTCACTGAGTGCAGTGTTGCTGAGTGCAGTGTCGCTGAGTGCAGTGTCGCTGAGTGCAGTGTTGCTGAGTGCAGTGTTGCTGAGTGCAGTGTCACTGAGTGCAGTGTTGCTGAGTGCAGTGTCGCTGAGTGCAGTGTCGCTGAGTGCAGTGTCGCTGAGTGCAGTGTTGCTGAGTGCAGTGTTGCTGAGTGCAGTGTCGCTGAGTGCAGTGTCGCTGAGTGCAGTGTCGCTGAGTGCAGTGTTGCTGAGTGCAGTGTTGCTGAGTGCAGTCGTGAGTGCAGTGTGCTGAGTGCAGTGTCGCTGAGTGCAGTGTTGCTGAGTGCAGTGTCGCTGAGTGCAGTGTCGCTGAGTGCAGTGTTGCTGAGTGCAGTGTTGCTGAGTGCAGTGTCGCTGAGTGCAGTGTTGCTGAGTGCAGTGTTGCTGAGTGCAGTGTTGCTGAGTGCAGTGTCGCTGAGTGCAGTGTTGCTGAGTGCAGTGTTGCTGAGTGCAGTGTTGCTGAGTGCAGTGTCCTGAGTGCAGTGTCGCTGAGTGCAGTGTCACTGAGTGCAGTGTTGCTGAGTGCAGTGTTGCTGAGTGCAGTGTCGCTGGTGCAGTGTCGCTGAGTGCAGTGTGCTGAGTGCAGTGTTGCTGAGTGCAGTGTTGCTGAGTGCAGTGTCCTGAGTGCAGTGTCGCTGAGTGCAGTGTCCTGAGTGCAGTGTTGCTGAGTGCAGTGTTGCTGAGTGCAGTGTCGCTGAGTGCAGTGTGCTGAGTGCAGTGTTGCTGAGTGCAGTGTCGCTGAGTGCAGTGTCGCTGATGCAGTGTCTGAGTGCAGTGTTGCTGAGTGCAGTGTCCTGAGTGCAGTGTTGCTGAGTGCAGTGTTGCTGAGTGCAGTGTGCTGAGTGCAGTGTCGCTGAGTGCAGTGTTGCTGAGTGAGTGTTGCTGAGTGCAGTGTTGCTGAGTGCAGTGTCGCTGGTGCAGTGTTGCTGAGTGCAGTGTTGCTGAGTGCAGTGTTGCTGAGTGCAGTGTCGCGAGTGCAGTGTGCTGAGTGCAGTGTTGCTGAGTGCAGTGTCGTGAGTGCAGTGTCGCTGAGTGCAGTGTTGTGAGTGCAGTGTTGCTGGTGCAGTGTGCTGAGTGCAGTGTGCTGAGTGCAGTGTTGCTGAGTGCAGTGTTGCTGAGTGCAGTGTCGCTGAGTGCAGTGTGCTGAGTGCAGTGTTTTGAGTGCAGTGTTGCTGAGTGCAGTGTCGCTGAGTGCAGTGTTGCTGAGTGCAGTGTTGCTGAGTGCAGTGTTGCTGGTGCATGTTGTGAGTGCAGTGTCGCTGAGTGCGTGTTGCTGAGTGCAGTGTGCGAGTGCAGTGTCGCTGAGTGCAGTGTCCTGGTGCAGTGTGCTGAGTGCAGTGTTGCTGAGTGCAGTGTGCTGAGTGCAGTGTCCTGAGTGCAGTGTGCTGAGTGCAGTGTTGCTGAGTGCAGTGTGCTGAGTGCATGTTGAGTGCAGTCAGTGTTGCTGAGTGCAGTGTTGTGAGTGCAGTGTGCAGTGCAGTGTCGCGAGTGCAGTGTTGCTGAGTGCAGTGTTGCGGGAGTGCAGTGTTGCTGAGTGCAGTGTCGCTGAGTGCAGTGTTGCTGAGTGCAGTGTTGCTGAGGCAGTGTTGCTGAGTGCAGTGTTGCTGAGTGCAGTGTTGCTGAGTGCAGTGTCGTGGTGCAGTGTTGCTGAGTGCAGTGTTGCTGAGTGCAGTTCGCTGAGTGCAGTGTGCTGAGTGCAGTGTTGCTGAGTGCAGTTTGCTGAGTGCAGTGTCGCTGAGTGCAGTGTCGCTGAGTGCAGTGTCGCTGAGTGCAGTGTTGCTGAGTGCAGTGTCGCTGAGTGCAGTGTGCTGAGTGCGTGTCGCTGAGTGCAGTGTGCTGAGTGCAGTGTCGCTGAGTGCAGTGTCGCTGAGTGCAGTTTGCTGAGTGCAGTGTTGCTGAGTGCAGTGTCGCTGAGTGCAGTGTGCTGAGTGCAGTGTTGCTGAGTGCAGTGTTGCTGAGTGCAGTGTGCTGAGTGCAGTGTGCTGAGTGCAGTGTGCTGAGTGCAGTGTGCTGAGTGCAGTGTCGCTGAGTGCAGTGTCGCTGAGTGCAGTGTTGCTGAGTGCAGTGTTGCTGAGTGCAGTGTCGCTGAGTGCAGTGTTGCTGAGTGCAGTGTCGCTGAGTGCAGTGTTGCTGAGTGCAGTGTTGCTGAGTGCAGTGTTGCTGAGTGCAATGTTGCTGAGTGCAGTGTCGCTGAGTGCAGTGTTGCTGAGTGCAGTGTTGCTGAGTGCAGTGTCGCTGAGTGCAGTGTCGCTGAGTGCAGTGTCGCTGAGTGCAGTGTTGAAAGGTCGAGTAACAGTTTTCTAAACTGTGTTATTTATTACAATGATGGATGGAAACATGATCTTGAGTCATTAGTAAAAGTGGAGACAATCCAGTGAAGTGTAAACGGACACCTCCGGACGGACTGACTCACCACGCCCTCTGTTCTCACGTGACTGATAAAGCCCACTGTGTGGGCGAAACGTTGTCATTAAAATGGCATTTTCTTCTGCATTTCTGAGGACTTTCTAACTGATTTCCATCCCTCCTCTTCAGCCTAAGATCCCTAAACTTGACCCTCGCCTGTCTACATTGGTCTAACCTAAATTTTCATAGCGTAACCCACACTTCCACAGCCTAACCCACACTTCCACAGCCTAACCCACATTCACAGCCTAACACACTCCCACAATTATATCTTTCTTCAGATACTCTTCAAATTATTTTAATTATAAATTACCATTATTTCTTCTATCATAACATTTATGTTATATTGCACTTTTTCATTCAATATTATTTTAAATATTTCATTCCTCTTTATTCTGATACAGTATCACAGATCTCATGTAAAACTTTACTTTCTTTATTTCATATAGGAAAATTTCAATATCTAATCGTTTTCCAGACTTTATTACTTATTATTGTTATTATTATTATTATTATTATTATTATTATTATTATTATTATTATTATTATTATTATTATTATTATTATTATTATTATTATTATTATTATTATTATTACATTTAAGTCTGAAGAAGGATTTTTTGAAATGCATTTATCCTATTCTGTATATATCAGTGGTTTGCTTTATGTTGTAACCCTGCCAGCACCTGTGTACCTGCCAGCACCTGTGTACCTGCCAGCACCTGTGCACCTGCCAGCATCTGTGTACCTGCCAGCACCTGTGTACCTTCGTTGCGGGAATAATTGATGAAGGACAAATGCTGTTGTTTTGGTGTAGCATTAAATGAAGTCAAGAGTTGCAGGTAATGCAGGAAGTAACACAGAGTGAAGATATATCAAGGAGAATAAAGGAGCATCAAGGTTTACAGGTATATCTTCAAAGGGAAGCAAGATAGACAAAATTGATGGTACTGAGCAGATACATATAATTTTGATTACACGTGGAACAAAACAAATGTTGATTTTAATTGCATTGTGGGTAAATTCGAGAAGATGAACATAAAATTTTAGTCCCAACTCTTGGTACCTTGTACTCAACCAAACCTGAAGAGTACTGCATTAACCTTGGTCAGTTCATGAAAGAAGAAGTTATCCACTGACAACAACATACTGTCATTAATCCATGGGATTCAGCTTTGTATAAGAGTCTGGAAGATCTGGGTCTTGGTGGAACATGTAAGAATTGCTGTTATTGAACTTTTTCAGGGAATAAACAAAGCATGTAGATGAAGGTCTTCTCCATTGAACACGATTACTTGAGAAACTAGCAAATCATTTTTCAAAACGTGTGAAAGGAAAAGATCTGAACTAGGTATAAGACCAGTGAGATCTTTCTTACTCCCAAAACTCCATAACTGACAACTGATAAAGTTTGTCATTTTTATGATACTTGTCATAAAAAAATCCATGAGAAAAGGACGTATCGAAGGCAACGTGTTGTCCAAATAAAAGAGTTTTCACTCAAAAATAATCCATAAAAAAAGATAAACTTTTGAGCCAGAGAGAGTATTAAAAAAACAGAGCTTTTCATAAAAAAGCGTTTTAAATTAAAATTGATAATTGTCTTAATAAAAGGCAAATCTAATTCTAAAATGTAGAATTTTCAATAACACAGAAGAGTATTAGTAGTGTGTAAACCCACATAAAGCAGACGCAGAGCGCAGAATCTGAAATTATTTTTTTTTCTTCCCCCAGACTGCCCGGGTTGCTCCTCCGAAGTCGGAGTGAACGTCAGTCCTCTGTGTTGGCATGTGCAAGTACTTCCGCAGGTGGCATGTGCAAGTACTTCCGCAGGTGGCATGTGCAAGTACTTCCGCAGGTGGCATGTGCAAGTACTTCCGCAGGTGGCATGTGCAAGTACTTCCGCAGGTGGCATGTGCAAGTACTTCCGCAGGTGGCATGTGCAAGTACTTCCGCAGGTGGCATGTGCAAGTACTTCCGCGGGTGGCATGTGCAAGTACTTCCGCAGGTGGCATGTGCAAGTACTTCCGCAGGTGGCATGTGCAAGTACTTCCGCAGGTGGCATGTGCAAGTACTTCCGCAGGTGGCATGTGCAAGTACTTCCGCAGGTGGCATGTGCAAGTACTTCCGCGGGTGGCATGTGCAAGTACTTCCGCGGGTGGCATGTGCAAGTACTTCCGCGGGTGGCATGTGCAAGTACTTCCGCGGGGTTGTACTCTTCTATGTCCTCACCACTCGTCTCGGACTCATGTGGTCATATATTCTCGTTTGTGTCTTTATCTTTATTAGTTTCCAGTGTCATGGTGTTCCATGGAAAAAGACGCAAATGCAACAATTACCACTCCACAACCACACGTCACTGCAACAACCACTTCAACCACAACCATCAAAACCTGTCACCTTCAAACACCACCTACAACAACAACACTAGCACAGTCAATACAACCACCTATCACCCGACTATTACAAGGTCGACAGAGACAGGAAGTTCCAGAGATGGGACACACCAACAAGGGGACACAGTTGGAAGTTGAAGACTCAGATGAATCACAGGGATGTTAGGAAGTATTTCTTCAGTCACAGACTTGTCGAGTTGCAGGATCCATACATAGCTTTAAGGAGAGGTATGATAAAGCTCATGCAACAGAAAGAGTGACCTAGTAGCGACCAGTGAAGAGGCGGGGCCAGCAGCTGTGAATCGACCCCTGCAACCACAACTAGGTGAGTACAACTAGTTGAGTACACACACACACTCACACATCCATGAGTCATGTTCATAAATATCTACAACGCAACACGCAACACGCCACACGCAAACTGACGTACGAACCACAGCCCAGTTGGTGCTTTAGGTGCCTGTCCAGTGCCTTCTTGAAGACAGCCAGGGGTCTATTGGTAATCCCCCTTATGTATGCTGTGAGGCAGTTGAACATTCTTGGGCCCCGGACACTTATTGTGTTGTATCTCAATGTACTCGTGGCGCCCCTGCTTTTCATCGAGGGAATGTTGCATCTCCCGCCGAGTCTTTTGCTTTCCTAGGGAGTGATTTTTTGTGTGCAGGTTTGGTACCAATCCCTCCAGGACCTTCCAATTTATATCATCATGTATTTCTCTCGCCTGCGTTCCAGGGAATACAGATCAAGGACCTTCAACCGTTCCCAGTAATTTAGGTGCCTTATCGTACTTATGTGTGTCGTGAAAGTTCTTTGTACACTCTCCAGGTCAGCAATGTCGCCAGCCTTGAAGGGGACAGTTAGTGTACAGCAGTATTCCTAGTTTTGAAGGTTCTCATTATCCATCATATCATTTTCTTAGCAGATGAGGTAGATACATTGTCGTGGTCTTTGAAGGCGAGGTCCTCTGACATTATCACTCCCAGGTTCTTAGCATTTTTTTCTCGCTCTATTGTATGGTTAGAATTTGTCGTATCTCTATCACTTTTTTTACACAGGGTCTTACAAGGTTAGACTAAGAATTCCTGACTTTCTTTACAAGCTAAGAGCTGTTACCTACATCAGCTCATTTTAAAGCCTTATTGTTATGAGACATACAAATACAGAACAGGAAGAAGTTGGAGCCATCTGTGGGCCAACAATTTCATTTGATCAACTGATTTTATTTCCTTGATATCATTATGCTGTACGAACATGTTCCAGACTCGAGTTATCCTAGGAATAAATGATCTCAGATGTAGCGATGTTCTGGAGAAGGTTACATTCAGAGTGATGATGCTGCTTACTGCCAGTCTTGTTGTGTAGAAGCTCACTTGTCGCTGTCATCGGAGTGGAGCCAAGTGTGGTACTTTGACAATGTTGGCCTTGTACATACAAGTAAGGCCGCCCACATCCCTCCAGTGTTAAAGGTTCTGCTGAAATGAGGTCAGGCTTATTGGGCGGTAATTTGACGGTAGTGACTTGTCCCCTTCTGAAATGACAACGTGAGTCTTCGTTCCCGGGTACCAACACTCTTCCATCCATACTTACTACTGCATTACCATCATGGTGCCTAGATACCATCATCATATGTGTTTTCCCTGGAGCAAATGTTACTTGCCATCGGTTTCTCCAGATTGATATAGTCCTTAGCTGGTGATTGATGTAGCTTAGAGCAACTGGCATTTCCTCTCTTGGATAAGTAAATGTCAGAGTGCAGTCATCTGCATATGCTTGGGATTCTGGGACGAGATGAAGGTCACTGACCCATGCACGCTTCCCTGTGGAAGACTTGTCCCAATAGGATTTTCTTTCTGAGTCTATCCCATCGAGAACTACACTCAGAGATCTACCTAGAAGGTTGATCTCTAAGAAGACATAATATAAAGCCTGCAATTCCCAGTACTTGTAGTTTTGCCAAGAGTCCCTAGTGCCATACTCTGTTGAAAGCACCAGCAATAACCAGTGCAACTACACAGCTGATTTTGGATTGATCTAGTGACCTGTGCCACTTAGTGGAGTGGTTTGACAACAGATCAGCAGCAGAGTAACCTTTCCTGAAGCCAAATTGACGATCACAAAGACGTGAGTGGTAGTCGAAAAACTGTTATTTGTCATGAGATTATTGTCTCAAGGATGTTGCCAGTGATTGACGGGAGTGACACTGGTGTGTAGTTGCTGATTTCTGCTCTGCTCTTCTTTTTGTGAACAGGGACTACATTTGCCTCTTTCGACTGTGCTAGACAGTGCTGATAGATGCAATTTAGAGGTGCTGTTAGCTGGTATGCACATCTACTCAGCAATATTGGGCTCAACTTGTTTGGGCCCACAGTCTATTCTTGGTCCAGCGATTTAAGAAGAAGATGCTCCTCCTCCTGCCTTATTGTCACCACTGACAGTTTTGACACAGTTCTTGCAGCTAGCCAAGGAGAGTCCCTTGTTGGATCAAGAACTTGCATTTTGGTAGCAAAGTGTTCGGCAAAGAGGTCCACTTTCTCTTGACTACTAGTAGAGGTGGTCTCATCCTGTCGATTTAGAGGTGGAATGAGTTCATCAGGCAGATAACCTTGTCTGTCCTTGACCAGGGACCACCAGGGTTTGGAGCTCACTCTACCTGATGCCAGCTTTCTTTTTGTGTCAGCCTCCCATTTAGGGATGGCCCACTTATGAACTTCACCCATATGCCTACAAACCTGCCTGTGCAGGTTCCTGGTATAGGTAGTGGGATGTCTCTTATACATTCTCCAAGCAATAGGCTGATCTCTAGGCTTCGTTACATACTGCCGGTGAGGGGTGTGTTCTTGTTGTAGATTAAGGATGTGTCCAGCGAAGGCATTCATTTGGTTGTCAACATCACCTCGGAAAAGCGCATTCCATTCGAAGATGGAGAGTTCAGAGTAAAGTGCTGGCCAATTTCCTCTTTCTCACAGCCAGGTTGTACGTGTGGATTCCTCACCTCATTCTGTTGGGATCTTAAGTGTCGTAAAAACAGCCTTGTGGTCAGAAGATCAAACATAGCCGAGGGGTTGACAAGTGACTGTGCCTTCTGCCAGGTCACTCACTACTGGGTCAAGGGAGGAGCCAGAGATGTGAGTAGGGAAATCAACAAAGTTTCTCATGTCAAACACCTCAAGAAGGTCATCAAAGTCCCTCTGTATAAGATGTTAGTTGAGGTCACCAACAATTATATGTTGACAGTTGTGTTGCAGCAGAAGGGAGTCCACATTTTCTATTTGGAAGCTGATCAGGTCTGCATGTTGCCACTGAGGTCTGTACATTGCACATGTTTATGCATAGCTTGAAGAACATCATTTCAAGATGAGTAGGGATGGCAACATCAATGTGCTGGACATGTACACATTTAGAGAAGCACACAGCTTAGATTAGCGTTCCGTTACCTTAACAAGGTATCGTTCAAGACACTGTACACCGTGTACGTCAGGCCCATACTAGAATATGCAGCACCAGTCTGGAACCCACACCTGGTCAAGCACGTAAAGAAACTAGAGAAAGTGCAAAGGTTTGCGACAAGGTTAGTTCCACAACTCAGGGGTCTGTCCTATGAAGAAAGGCTGAGGGAAATAGGACTAACAACACTGGAGGAAAGAAGGGTCAGAGGAGACATGATAACGACATACAAAATACTGCGGGGAATCGACAAGGTAGACAGGGACAGGATGTTCCAGAGAGGGAACACAGAAACAAGGGGACACAACTGGAAGCTGAAGACTCAGATGAGTCAAAGGGATGTTAGGAAGCATTTCTTCAGCCACAGAGTAGTCAGGAAGTGGAATAGTCTAGAGAAAGATATAGTGGAGGCAGGAACCATACATAGTTTTAAGACAAGGTATGATAAAGCTCATGGAGCAGACAGCGAAGAGGCGGGGCCAGGAGCTGAGTCTCGACCCCTGCAACCACAATTAGGTGAGTACAATTAGGTGAGTACAGCAGCTCCTCCTCTTTGCCCTTGCCTGTCTCTTCTCATCCATGAGATGTAGCCAACAATTCTTGTACAATTTTCTGGAGTCCTGTCGTCCAAAAATGTTTCAACAACAGTCATCATGTCGGGACGTCGAGTGTTTACAAAACTGTGTGTGAGCTCTCCAACATTGGTAATGAAACCTCTAATGTTGGCCGCCAGGATGCTGATAAACTGGCTTCTCATGATGTGTTCAGCTTGTGGTGGTGGGTGTGTAAGGTGCCTGCCCTAAAGACAGGTAGGGCACCGAGGCAGCTGCTGGGATGTAGGTCTGTGGTCTTGTATAAGGCACAAAACCACCTGCTTGGCCGAGATTGGAGTAGCTGGATAGGTGATGTGTGAGTGTGTTCACTAATTCAGAGATCCTGCTGGTTTGTTCTGGGAATAGAAGTCTTTTAACAGGTGATCCTTTCTGTGAAGTTCCTTTTTTTCCGACACTGGTCCTCCTGATGTCTCCTCTTGTGACAGTAATTGCACTTGGTGTCTCACAGGCAGTTGTTAGTGGTGTGCCCCCTCCGGTGACAGCGAGAGCACTGCCTAGGTGCCTGGGAGGGTGGACCTATTGTGTTTTACTGCAGATTCAGCAGCTGATTTATCCACAGGTTCTGCCATTGGTGAGTTGATGATTATGTAACTGGTGAGCATTTCCCAGGGACTTTGTTGGTGGAAAGTGAAACGGCTGTAGATGTCCTCTTTCTCTTCCACGTCCTCTACCACGCCCTTATATACTTCTATCAGATATGTTTCTGATGTTCGTACTTTGGTGCAGCACTTGTTCAGGTGAAGTGTTGGTCACCTGATTATTAACTGCACCAATCTCTGGTGTAGAAAATCCTGACTCAGTATTGGCAGATGGAGCACTGCTGGCAGGTGTTGGAGTAGTGATGGCAGGTATGTTAACAGGTATTGGATCAGTGATGTTATGTGTGCTGTCTGGTGTACTGGCAGGTGTTGAAGAAATTATGTCAGGTGTAGGAGAGTTAGCAGATCCAAGGCTTGCTTCGTTCCTGGGAAGAGGATATGTTCCCTCTGTGCTGGTCAGAGGAACTGTGTTAGAATTTCGAAAAGTATTGTTTTGAGCTCTGTCTATCTGTGGAGTCTTAGCAATGACAAAATTCCACCAGTTATTTACTGCTGAGTTGAGCTCAGTGTGGGACTTCCAGTCCTTGTCAATAGTCAGCATCAGGTGAGCAGCTTATGTCACTTGATGTAGGCTTGCACTGGCCTTCTGCAATAGCTTGAAGGGTATCTAATGATTTGAGGAGCTCATGTAGTGTTTCAGTGTGATGGATTATCTTAACTGCAACTTTAGAACACAGTCCATAAGGGCAGTCTTGATCTTTAAAGAGGAATCCCTTAGGTACTTCTGAACCTTCCTTTTGTGGCTCCAGGCTTGTGTTCTCATATATCACAGGATCTTGGATATCTTTCAATCTCTTGAGATGTTCTAACTGGCTATACAAAATTCTTCTTCTGGAATGCAGTCTGTGTGGCAGCAGTTGGTGTTAAGTAGTATGCTCACAAATACTGCGCTAGCCTCTGGGACAATAGCCAGATAGCAAAGATATTCTCTATTTTGCGATGTGACGTCATCACTGAGGAAAGTTTGCAAGATTACGTCAAGCTCTCAAGAATGGTGGTCGTGTGGTGGTGGTCGTGTGGTGGTGGTCGTGTGGTGGTGGTCGTGTGGTGGTGGTCGTGTGGTGGTGGTCGTGTGGTGGTGGTCGTGTGGTGGTGGTCGTGTGGTGGTGGTCGTGTGGTGGTGGTCGTGTGGTGGTGGTCGTGTGGTGGTGGTCGTGGGTGGTGGTCGGTGGTGGTGGTCTGTGGTGGTGGTCGTGTGGTGGTGGTCGTGTGGTGGTGGTCGTGTGGTGGTGGTCGTGTGGTGGTGGTCGTGTGGTGGTGGTCGTGTGGTGGTGGTCGTGTGGTGGTGGTCATGTGGTGGTGGTCGTGTGGTGGTGGTCTGTGGTGGTGGTCGTGTGGTGGTGGTCGTGTGGTGTGTGGTGGTCGTGTGGTGGTGTCGTGTGGTGGTGGTCATGTGGTCGTGGGTGGTCGGTGTGTGTCGTGTGTGGTGGTCGTGTGTGGTGGTGGTCGTGTGGTGGTGGTCTGTGGTGGTGGTCGTGTGGTGGTGGTCGTGTGGTGGTGGTCTGTGGTGGTGGTCTGTGGTGGTCGGGGGGGTGGTCGTGTGGTGTGGTGGTGGTGGTCGTGTGGTGGTGGTCGTGGTGGTGGTCTGTGGTGGTGGTCGTGTGGTGGTGGTCGTGTGGTGGTCGTGTGGTGGTCGGTGGTGTGTGGTGCGTGTGGTGGTGGTCGTGTGGGGTGGTCGTGTGGTGGTGGTCGGTGGTGGTGGTCGTGTGGGGTGGTCGTGGTGTGGTCGTGTGGTGGTCGTGTGGTGGTGGTCGTGTGGTGGTGGTCGTGTGGTGGTGGTCGTGTGGTGGTGGTCGTGTGGTGGTGATCGTGTGGTGGTGGTCGTGTGGTGGTGGTCGTGTGGTGGTGGTCGTGTGGTGGTGGTCGTGTGGTGGTGGTCGTGTGGTGGTGGTCGTGTGGGGTGGTCGTGTGGTGGTGGTCGTGTGGTGGTGGTCGTGTGGTGGTGGTCGTGTGGGGGTGTGTGGTGTGTGTGGTGGTGGTCGTGGTGGTGGTCGTGTGGTGGTGGTCGTGGGTGGTGTGTGGTGGTGGTCGTGTGGTGGTGGTCGTGTGGTGGTGGTCGTGTGGTGGTGGTCGTGTGGTGGTGGTCGTGTGGTGGTGGTCGTGTGGTGGTGTCGTGTGGTGGTGGTCGTGTGGGGTGGTCTGTGGTGGTGGTCGTGTGGTGGTGGTCGTGTGGTGGTGGTCGTGTGGTGGTGGTCTGTGGTGGTGGTCGTGGGTGTCGTGGTGTGTCGTGTGGTGGTGGTCGTGGGTGTGGTCGTGGTGGTGGTCGTGTGGTGGTGGTCGTGTGGTGGTGGTCGTGTGGTGGTGGTCGTGTGGTGGTGGTCGTGTGGTGGTGGTCTGTGGTGGTGGTCGTGTGGGGTGGTCGGTGGTAGTGGTCGTGTGGGGTGGTCGTGTGGTGGTCGTGTGGTGGTGGTCGTGTGGTGGTGGTCGTGTGGTGGTGGTCGTGTGGGGTGGTCGGTGGTGGTGGTCGTGTGGTGGTGGTCGTGGTGTGGTCGTGTGGTGGTGGTCGTGTGGTGGTGGTCGTGTGGGGGTGGTCGTGTGGTGGTGGTCGTGTGGTGGTGGTCGTGTGGTGGTGGTCGTGTGGTGGTGGTCGTGTGGGGGTGGTCGTGTGGTGGTGGTCGTGTGGGGGTGGTCGTGTGGTGGTGATCGTGTGGTGGTGGTCGTGTGGTGGTGGTCGGTGGTGGTGGTCGTGTGGTGGTCGGTGGTGGTGGTCGTGGTGGTGGTCGTGTGGTGGTGGTCGTGTGGTGGTGGTCTGTGGTGGTGGTCGTGTGGGGTGGTCGTGTGGTGGTGTCGTGTGGTGGTCGGTGGTGGTGTCGTGTGGTGGTGGTCGTGGGTGTGGTCGGTGGTGGTGGTCGGTGGTGTGGTCGTGGGGCGTGTGCATGTAGGTCGTGGGTGGTAACCAGTGTGGTGGTGGTCGGTGGTGGTCGTTGAAGGATGTGGTGTAAGATCGCGGTGTCGTGTGGTGCAGTCGTGTGGCTGGTCGTGTGGGGATGGTCGTGGTGCAGTCACTGATGTTATAGCTGCACGAGTGCTGTGTGTGGTCTGCAGTCACGATGTTATGCTGCACAGTCTACAGATGTTATAGCTGCACTTGATACAGATGTTATAGCTGCACAGTCACAATGTTATAGCTAACAAGTCACGATGTTATAGCTGCACAGTCACAATGTTATAGCTGCACAGTCACGATGTTATAGCTGCACAGTCACGATGTTATAGCTGCACAGTCACGATGTTATAGCTGCACAGTCACGATGTTATAGCTGCACAGTCACGATGTTATAGCTGCACAGTCACGATGTTATAGCTGCACAGTCACGATGTTATAGCTGCACAGTCACGATGTTATAGCTGCACAGTCACGATGTTATAGCTGCACAGTCACGATGTTATAGCTGCACAGTCACGATGTTATAGCTGCACAGTCACGATGTTATAGCTGCACAGTCACGATGTTATAGCTGCACAGTCACGATGTTATAGCTGCACAGTCACGATGTTATAGCTGCACAGTCACGATGTTATAGCTGCACAGTCACGATGTTATAGCTGCACAGTCACGATGTTATAGCTGCACAGTCACGATGTTATAGCTGCACAGTCACGATGTTATAGCTGCACAGTCACGATGTTATAGCTGCACAGTCACGATGTTATAGCTGCACAGTCACGATGTTATAGCTGCACAGTCACGATGTTATAGCTGCACAGTCACGATGTTATAGCTGCACTGTCACGATGTTATAGCTGCACAGTCACGATGTTATA
The DNA here is from genome assembly GCA_009830355.1 of Cherax destructor. Lineage (NCBI taxonomy): Eukaryota > Metazoa > Arthropoda > Malacostraca > Decapoda > Parastacidae > Cherax > Cherax destructor. The sequence goes on along the minus strand of WNWK01011021.1, from coordinate 8,405 downwards.
GCTGCACAGTCACGATGTTATAGCTGCACAGTCACGATGTTATAGCTGCACAGTCACGATCGTGTGTATAGCTGCACAGTCACGATGTTATAGCTGCACTGTCACGATGTTATAGCTGCACAGTCACAATGTTATAGCTGCAAGAAGCCAGTCACGATGTTATAGCTGCACAGTCACGATGTTATAGCTGCACTGTCACGATGTTATAGCTGCACAGTCACGATGTTATAGCTGCACATGTAACACGATGTTATAGCTGCACAGTCACGATGTTATAGCTGCACAGTCACGATGTTATAGCTGCACAGTCACGATGTTATAGCTGCACAGTCACGATGTTATAGCTGCACTGTCACGATGTTATAGCTGCACAGTCACAATGTTATAGCTGCACAGTCACGATGTTATAGCTGCACAGTCACGATGTTATAGCTGCACATGTCACGATGTTATAGCTGCACGTCACATGTTATAGCTGCACGTCACATGTTATAGCTGCACAGTCACGATGTTATAGCTGCACATGTTATAGCTGCACGCACGATGTTATAGCTGCACAGTCACGATGTTATAGCTGCACAGTCACGATGTTATAGCTACGCACTGTTATAGTCACAGCACAGTATGCGTTATAGCTGCACAGTCACGATGTTATAGCTGCACAGTCACGATGTTATAGCTGCACGTCACATGTTATAGCTGCACAGTCACGATGTTATAGCTGCACAGTCACGATGTTATAGCTGCACAGTCACGATGTTATAGCTGCACAGTCACGATGTTATAGCTGCACAGTCACGATGTTATAGCTGCACAGTCACGATGTTATAGCTGCACAGTCACGATGTTATAGCTGCACAGTCACGATGTTATAGCTGCACAGTCTGTTATAGCTGCAATCTGTTATAGCTGCACAGTCACGATGTTATAGCTGCACAGTCACGATGTTATAGCTGCACAGTCACAATGTTATAGCTGCACAGTCACGATGTTATAGCTGCACAGTCACGATGTTATAGCTGCACAGTCACAATGTTATAGCTGCACAGTCACGATGTTATAGCTGCACAGTCACGATGTTATAGCTGCACAGTCACAATGTTATAGCTGCACAGTCACGATGTTATAGCTGCACAGTCACAATGTTATAGCTGCACAGTCACGTTGTTATAGCTGCACAGTCACGATGTTATAGCTGCACAGTCACGATGTTATAGCTGCACAGTCACAGTATAGCTGCACAGTCACGATGTTATAGCTGCACAGATCACAATGTTATAGCTGCACAGTCACGATGTTATAGCTGCACAGTCACGATGTTATAGCTGCACTGTCACGATGTTATAGCTGCACAGTCACAATGTTATAGCTGCACAGTCACGATGTTATAGCTGCACAGTCACGATGTTATAGCTGCACTGTCACGATGTTATAGCTGCACAGTCACAATGTTATAGCTGCACTGTCACGATGTTATAGCTGCACAGTCACGATGTTATAGCTGCACAGTCACGATGTTATAGCTGCACAGTCACGATGTTATAGCTGCACAGTCACGATGTTATAGCTGCACAGTCACGATGTTATAGCTGCACAGTCACAATGTTATAGCTGCACAGTCACGATGTTATAGCTGCACAGTCACGATGTTATAGCTGCACAGTCACAATGTTATAGCTGCACAGTCACAATGTTATAGCTGCACAGTCACGATGTTATAGCTGCACAGTCACAATGTTATAGCTGCACAGTCACGATGTTATAGCTGCACAGTCACGATGTTATAGCTGCACAGTCACAATGTTATAGCTGCACAGTCACGATGTTATAGCTGCACAGTCACGATGTTATAGCTGCACAGTCACGTTGTTATAGCTGCCGTCACGATGTTATAGCTGCACAGCAGATGTTATAGCTGCACAGTCACGATGGTATAGCTGCACAGTCACGATGTTATAGCTGCACAGTCACAATGTTATAGCTGCACTGTCACGATGTTATAGCTTCACAGTCACATTTATGCTGCACAGTCACATGTTATAGCTGCACAGTCACGATGTTATAGCTGCACAGTCACAAGTTATAGCTGCACAGTCACAATGTTATAGCTGCACAGTCACGTTGTTATAGCTGCACAGTCACGATGTTATAGCTGCACAGTCACAATGTTATAGCTCAGTCATTGTTATAGCTGCACAGTCACGATGTTATAGCTGCACAGTCACGATGTTATAGCTGCACAGTCACGATGTTATAGCTGCACAGTCACGATGTTATAGCTGCACAGTCACGATGTTATAGCTGCACAGTCACAATGTTATAGCTGCACAGTCACGTTGTTATAGCTGCACAGTCACGATGTTATATCTGCACAGTCACGATGTTATAGCTGCACAGTCACGTTGTTATAGCTGCACAGTCACGATGTTATAGCTGCAAATCACAATGTTATAGCTGCACAGTCACATTGCTATAAAGCAGTAAGCTGCTATGGGACGAAATTCATAAGGCGTCTATATATGAAAACGTTGTGTTAATGGGAGATTTTAAGTTTAGACAAATTGATTGGAACAATGTGACAGGTAATCTTGAGTCTAGTGACTTTCTTGATACGGTTCAGGACTGCTTTTTAAAACAGTTTGTGACAGAACCAACTAGAGGCAGCAACTTGCTTGATTTGGTTCTTGCTAACAAAGAATCATTAATTCATAATCTTGAGGTTAATGAAGAGCTTGGGGAAAGCGATCACAAATAACTTAGTTTCAATATATCATAAATTACCAAGTTAACTGCAATCAAGTCTCTGTTCCAGACTTTCGCTTAGCCGACTTCATGGGGCTGAGAAATTACCTAGGTTGGCTAAATTGGGATGACCTGACTATGGGTCAGGTAGGTGGTTTTGGTTGCCAATATGACGTTTTCCAGAGCGTTGTTCTAGCTGCCCAGACAACTTTTGTTCCAAGTAGGGAAATTAGATCTAACAAAAATGATCCTAAATGGATGAACAATAGATTAAAACATCTCATTGGTCAAAAGATAGGCATATATAGGCGTATCAAAAGAGGGGATGGACAGAAAAGAAATCAATATTTTCAATTAAAGAGAGAAATGAAAAAAGGAGTAAGAAAAGCAAAAAGGGATTATGAGGCAAAGTTCGCAAAGGATTCGAAGACTAACCCAAAAGGGTTCTTTCAGGTATACAGATGTAAGATTAGGGACAAGATAGGCCCACTTAAGAGTAACTCAGGACAGATCACGGACAGTGATAAGGATATGTGTGAAATTTTCAATACTTACTTCCTCTCAGTTTTTACTCAGGAAGATACTAGCGGAATTCCAGAATTAATAAATTATCTAGAACAGGAAGATAATAGACTATGCTCGATTGGGGTAACTAGTGACATGGTCCTCAGGCAAATAGAGAAATTAAAACCTAACAAATCCCCAGGCCCTGACGAACTGTTTGCAAGAGTTTGAAAGGAATGTAAAGAGGAACTTAGCAAACCTTTGCCAATTTTTTCAATATATCACTACAAACTGGCATAGTGCCAGACAAGTGGAAAAGGTCAAATGTAATACCTATTTACAAGGCAGGTGACAGGTCCTTAGCTTCGAACTATAGACCAATAAGCCTTACCTCCATAGTTGGTAAATTTATGGAATCAATAATTGCCGAGGCAATTCGTAGCCATCTTGAAAGGCATAAATTGATTAATGAATCTCAACACGGTTTTACTAAGGGGCGTTCCTGTCTTACGAATTTACTAACTTTTTTCACTAAGGTGTTTGAGGAGGTAGATCATGGTAATGAATATGATATTGTGTATATGGACTTCAGTAAGGCTTTCGATAAAGTTCCACATCAGAGGCTACTGAGGAAACTTAAGGCACACGGAATAGGAGGAAAATTTTTTTCCTGGGTAGAGGCATAGTTGACAAATAGGCGGCAGAGAGTTTGCATAAAAGGAGAGAAATCAGAATGGGGGGCACGTCTCAAGCGTTGTTCCACAGGGGTCAGTTTTGGGCCCCCTGTTGTTTACAATTTACATAAACGACATAGATGAGGGAATAAATAGCAACATAAGCAAATTTGCTGATGACACCAAAATAGGCCGTCCAATTCATTCTAATGAGGACATTAGAGCACTCCAGGATGATTTGAATAGACTGATGCAGTGGTCGGAGAAGTGGCAGGTGCAGTTTAATGTAGACAAATGCAAAGTTCTAAATGTTGGGCAGGACAATAACCATGCCACATATAAACTGAATAATGTAGATCTTAATACTTGTGATTGCGAGAAGGATTTAGGAGTTCTGGTTAGTAGTAATCTGAAACCAAGACAACAGTGCATAAGTGTTCGCAATAAAGCTAACAGAATCCTTGGCTTCATATCAAGAAGTATAAATAATAGAAGTCCTCAGGTTGTTCTTCAACTCTATATATCTTTGGTTAAGCCTCATTTAGATTATGCTGCACAGTTCTGGTCACCGTATTACAGAATGGATATAAATGCACTGGAAAACGTACAGTGGAGGATGACAAAGTTGATCCCATGTATCAGAAATCTTCCCTATGAGGATAGACTGAGGGCAATGAATCTGCACTCTCTAGAACTGAACTGAACTGAATACTCTCAGGTAAGACCCATAAAGGGTGATAGGAGATTGGATAGATGAAGAATAGTGGGTGAGAGGAGTTTTAATTATGTGAAGGGAAAGAGCCAGGGCTAAACCCAGCTGCGTAGCGTTGGTTGGCATAATAGATGAGGTAGTTTCAGGAGTGGTGGTGATCTGCATGTTGAAGTCGCTCACTGGGTGTACTGGACTTGGTTCGGGAGGCACGGGCATTTTGTGGGCGGCAGCCATAACGTTATCGCTGGTTTGCTATTTGTACTGCTTCTCTTAAACGATTGAGTGGGATACGTGGAATGTTGCTGGGTAAAAAGGACGTCTTTTAAGGTCCACCCCTGCAGAGGGCAGGGTAGAAGTTAGGAGATAGAAAGTATAGTATTAGGTGTAGAGAGGAGGAGGAGCAGGATTATTGATAGATTGAAAAAGGTTAAGATTATTGTCTGGCTGTCTGATGACATCGTCTAGAAAGGTTATCCAGGTGTCTTTGTATGTTTCAATACGGTCTATTTGTCTGTCACTGAGTTCTTTCCAGAACACATTCAAAGCTGTAGTGCCGGTCCTGTTGTGGAGGGACTCGTTGGTGGCGAAGTCATCCCACTTCGTTCCCAGCACCCACCGCAATGCACGGTTCTGTATTCGTTGTAGTTTTAAGATGTTTGTTTTGGCAGCAAGAGAGAGGGCAAGAGGTGTGTATGTGATGAGTGGTCTTATGAGAGCCTTGTACAGGTGGAGTTTGGTGTTTGGGTGTGAGTCTCTGAGTTTGAACAGTCTGTCAAGGGCATTACTGGCGTAGAATTAGGGGGGGATATGATTGAGGTGTATAAATGGAAAACAGGAATAAATAAAGTGGATGTAAATAGCGTGCTGAAAATATCCAGCCAAGACAGGACTCACAGCAATGGTTTCAAGTTGGAAAAGTTCAGATTCAGGAAGGATATAGGAAAGCACTGGTTTGGTAATAGAGTTGTGGATGAGTGGAACAAACTCCCGAGTACCGTCATAGGGGCTGGGACGTTGTGTAGTTTTAAAAATATGTTAGATACATACATGAGTGGGTGTGGGTGCATGTGAGTTAGACCTGACTAGCTTGTGCTACTAGGTCAGATGCAGTACTAATTCCTTAAGTGGAAGTGACCTGACTACCTGGAGTTTACCTGGAGAGGGTTAAATAAAGGTGGTCGGTTAGATAAATATATGAGTGGGTGCAGGTGGGTGTGAGTTGGTCCTGACTAGCTTGTGCTACTAGGTCAGATGCCGTGCTCCTTCCTTAAGTGAATGTAACCTGACCTGGCTGGGTCGGGGCATTGGCTTAAGCCGGTTGGAGACTTGGACCTGCCTAGCATGGGCCAGTAGGCCTGCTGCAGTGTTCCTTCTTTCTTATGTTCTTATGTTATTACATACCACCAAAGATAAAATATTAGATATGCATGGAGAAGGCACAAGTGAGGTCAGTACACAGGCCTGTCAGTCCTCCCTCACTACACTTAAATATCACTATATCGCTGATGTTCATTTCCATGACTGAGTTGTCTTCTGGTGGTGTGTTTTAGCACGTACAATGTTACTGAACACTCTTCTTTCATCACCAACCCTCGTAGGTAAGTAATAGTTTGTGGAGCAGCACACTATAACACGTCCTACCACCACCACTCTCTCTCTCTCTCTCTCTCTCTCTCTCTCTCTCTCTCTCTCTCTCTCTCTCTCTCTCTCTCTCTCTCTCTCTCCTCAATTTTGCCGTTACCAACTGCTATTATTTCACTAAGAAAATTATTTTATGAATTAATTTTTCTTTTTGTTGTGAATATTTTTTTTTTAATAAGCATAAAAATATTTTCACCCCAAAAATCTTCCAACCATTTTCAGTGTTACACAACAGTAAAAAAATATTGGAAAACATGAATAAAAAATAAACATGATTAAAAAAAATTAAACATGAATCAAAAAATAGGTAGGTTGGTAGAGAGGAACCACACAGGGAGGTGCTACCGTCCAGGCACATGCGTGTGATACGGACACCTGTAATTGTTTTACAAAATGGAATGATTGTGGGATGAGAGGAATATCTTGCTACTTCTATTTACACGTGGGCACAATACATATGCATATACACACTTGTGTATGCGCACCTATCTACATTTTCTTCTACTTCCTAAATAGTTCTTGTTCTTATCTATTTCCTTTCATCTCCATGGGAAAGTGGAAAAAAATCTTTCCTCCGTAAGCCATGCGTGTTGGAGGCAACTAAAATGCCGGGAGCAAGTGGCTAGTAACTCATTCTCCTGTATAAATTACTAAAAATAAAGAGGAAAACCTTCATAAATCTAGGATGTTTGAAAGTGCGTGGATGTAGTGCGGATAAGATGATTGCTAATGTTATGAATGAAAGAAGTTGGATGTCCTGGCTCTAAGTAAAACAGAGCTGAAGGGGGCAGGTGAGCTTCAGTGGGCAGAAATAAATGGGATTAAGTTGGGAGTATCAGAGAGAGTTAGAGCTAAGGAAGGGGTAGCAATAATGTTGAAGGATCAGTTAAGTAAGGAGAAGAGGGAACATATCTGTATAAATTAGAGTATTATGTTGGATAAAATAAGGGTCTGATACGAAAAGTGGGTTATAATAAGTGTTTATGCACCTGGAAAAGAAAGGAATGTAGAGAATAATAGAGATTTTAGGAGATGTTATGCGAGTGTTTGGATGATCTGAATGCTAAACTAGGAGAAACGGTTAAGAGGGCGTGGTAGGTCATTTTGGGGTGCCATGTGTAAATAATAATGGGGAAACTTTGACAGAAATTTGTATAGAATTTTTTTTTATAGGTAATGCACATTTTAAGAAAAAAATAATAAATCGATATACAACATATAATATAACTCATAATGAGAGTAGTTTGTTGGAATATGTATTGGTAGATAAAATACTGATGAGGAGATTTCAGGATGTACATGTTTATAGAGTGGCCACAGATGTATAAGGCAGATGAGATACAAGGAGAACATTTTTCAATCGTGAGGACGTGTCTAGTGTACTCTCTGTGGAGACTTTTCTACTGTGCTTCCGTTATTAGCTACCTGAGATTGGATGATGGTTTCTCTCGACTACGAGCAGCTATATCTCCAACTTAAGGCGGAATTAACGGAAGCTAGAAGAGAAATTCAACGTTTGAAGGGCATATGCAAGGATTATCCCCGGAACAATGTCGCCGATGATCAGACCAACGAATGAATGCTAGTCGAATCTGAAGGGACGAAGCTGAAGTTGAAGAAGGTCCAGGAGACTGCTGTGAAAACCAGCAATTCTTTTTTCCTTGTTATCAGACGAATGTGAAGACATCCCAGCGAAGACCATCTCTACAAAGACCGTCGAGAACGCCATGCACACCGCCAGTCGAGGTAAGAACATTGTTTTAGTTGGGGATAGTCAGATTAAGTTTATGGATAGGGATTTTTGTCTTAAGGATAGGAATAGGAGGCCGAGGGTGTTTTATCCTGGGGCTGGGATGGAGGATATTGTTAGCCGTCTGGACGACATCATGAGAGGTAATGAGAGCAATCCTATTATCTGGCTCAGTGCTGGAGGCAACGATGTTGGCAGACGTAGGAGTAAGGAGCTGATTAGCAGCTATAGGTCAGCAATAGACAGAATTAGGAAGAAGGGTGGGAACCCTGTCATATGTGGTGTTTTGCCAAGGAGGGGAGTTGGAAGTGAATGGTTGTCCAGGGCAATTGGTGTCAATTGCTGGCTGGACAAATACTGTAAGGAAAATGCAGTAACATTC